>PVJI01020898.1:0-28112 GCA_004026765.1 Micronycteris hirsuta | reverse complement strand
TTTCTCTAAGGAGACCTTCCAAGCAAGAAGGGGCTGGAGAGAAATATTTCAAATCATGAAAAGCAAGGACCTACAACCAAGAATAATCTATCCAGCAAAACTGTCATTTAGAATGGAAGGGCAGATAAAGTGCTTCTCAGATAAGGTCAGGTTCAAGGAGTACATCATCACGCAGCCTTTACTATATGAAATGTTAAGGAATTTTATATAAGGACTCATGAGAGAAGGCACCAAGGCCAGATCAGCTACCGGGGAACTCAGATCAGCCACAGCCAAGACGTTTGTGAGGTAAGCAAGCATAATACAACCAGAGAAACAAATTATAACCAGAGGCATTGAAATTTAGAACAATCTGGCAGTAAGCAGAGGGGAGGGGGAAGGGGATAATGGGGACAAGGGTATTCAGGAACTGCTATAAAGGACACATGGACAAAACCAAGGGGGAGGGTGGAAGCAAGGGAGGGAGGTGGGTTTGCCTGGGGTTGGGGGTGGGGGTAAATGCAGACAACTGTAATTGAACAACAGTAAAATAATTTAAAAAATAATAATAAAAAATAAAAGGCACTGTGACTTTAACTTTTTTGAAATTAAAATTATAGGTCATTTTTCATTATACACAAATACTGAATCATTTTGCACAACTGAAACAAATTACAATGTTGTATGTCAATTATACCTCAATAAAAATAGCCATAAAATTATAGTGAACTAATAACATTCCATACTCACCCTGTTGGAAAAATTAAACTTCCTAGCAATATTAAGTGTTGTAGAGGATAAGGAACAGTTACACACTTGGTGGGAGTGTAAAAGGTTAATATTTTGTAACTCTGGAGTACAGACACTCAAAAAACCCTAGGAGACAAGTACTGGCATTTTCCCAGTATTACTATTTACTCATAACAGTAAAGAGCCAGAAGCACCTGTATTCCAACAGCAGAACAGAGTATTTATTATCCAGCAGTGGAAATGAATTCTAGTTAAAGAAAACGTGCATGATTTAGGAAAGTGGCTTTTATAGTTAGTAAACAGTTTGTGGAAGAATACATGTAGTATGGTTTCAAATACATTATAGTAACGAAAACATACATGTAGCATAATTCCATATGCATTATAATGAAGAAAACAACAACTCATGGGACGATAACATGCACTATGGTTCCATATACATAAGATTCAAATTCATGCAGTACTAACAATAAGATGTTTAGATACAAGTGTGTGTGGTAAAAGTATTTTTAAAAGCAAAAGATAAATAACTCAGGATATTCATCTCGGACATGGGGGCAAATAGGAGGCCCCATAGGGATTTTGAAGTCATTGATTTTTTTCCCCATTAAACCAGGTGGCAAGTATAAAGGTTTTCATGATAAGATAAATTTAAAGCTGTTTTTTACAGTATAGAATGCATCTGTTAAAGTTCACTAATCTTGAGTGTACTTTCTGGTGAATTTTTACATTTGCATAAACCATCCTCCAGATTTAAGATACAGAATATTTCTAAAAGGTTCACTCATGCCCTTTCCCAGTTAGTAGTCTCTTGCCCGTAATCCTGATACACAGGGGTGGGCAAAAGTAGGGTTACAGTTGTTAGTGACATTCTTTTGAGTTAATAAAGCTATTGTAATCATCATAACCTGCATGTAGGTCTTTTTCCATATGAACAACTGTAAAATTACTTTCGCCTACCCCTGTATTGAGATTTTTACACATATTGTTTAACTGTTCTCTCAAATTATTTGTTTTCATGAAATAGACAAATATACTCTCTTAGAAAGATCTGTAAGACAGAAGTGAAAAAAAAATCACAGAGAAATATGACTCCTTTAAAAAAGAGATACTGTGTACTATATAGAAATATACATTTTTTGAAAAGTTGATTACATAAAAGAGATGACATATTTCCTACATTTCTGTTTTTTAGAATGAGCATGTAGCATACATTACTTGGTTGTAAGAAAAGAATATCTAGCCGAGTTCATAAATCTTCTCTGATTTTAAGTTACATAAGTATCTGATCACATTTTATTTTGTTCTTTGCTTATGGATTTCAAAACAACTATTATGCTATAATAATTCTTGGTACTAATATACTTGATGACTAACTTCCATCTTTGGCAGAAGGGATTCTTCATCTTTGAGAAACAAGATTAACGAACTATAGGAATGATCCTTAGAAGTATAGTCTTCGGAAATAAGATTAAAATGCAACTAAACCTGGACTCCTGTTTTTCTCTTATCAGGTGAAACAGTGGTTCTTATTCTCGTGAGTTTGTGGAGTATTTAGGTTGATGTAACTACATATGTGGGTTAGACTCTCTAGTTTATCTGTAAGGTATAGTCATTTATTTATATGAAATTTTGTCTAGATTTTATTTTGCTCTGTAGACTACTCGTTGGTGCTTAGAACACAATGCATCTTATGGTTGTACATATTATCTACAGTCAGACATTTCTTTTTTCATTTTCTCTACTTATAAAAATGAAACCTAGGTCCTCTTTGAAAATCACCCAAAGTTACCATGACTTAAAGACATCCAACATTTTGGAAGATTTCTGCCATTTTTAAGCATTGTTGTGTATGTGTTTGGATTTTTTACAGTTTTTAAAATATACCTACCATATTGTAACCTGTCCTTTTACTCCCATTTCTTTTACAGCATTTTCCATTATATTACAGACTTTATGTTTTTAGTGTTAAACAGCCTATTAAAAATGTTTAGAAATTTAGAGATACGATCTTATGCTATGTTGATACATGTTTGTCTCTAAGCAGATAGTTGATATAAAATGTGTATGTAACAAAAATCTCTATACCAAAATTGTAGAGAGAATCTAATTAGGGACTTTTCCATGATAAAAAATGTCAAATTTCTGGAATTGAAAAACAAACAAAAACATTCTGGCCCTGTAGCTCAGTTGGCTAAAGTGTCAAGGTTGTGCCAAGGTTGCGGTCTGATCCCCCATCAGGGCACATACAGGAATCAGCCAATGAATAAGTGGAACAACAAATTGATGTTTCTTTCTCTCTGTCCTTCTCTCTAAAAATCAATAATTTTTTTTTTTTAATAATTGGCTGTTTTTAAAAAACTCCACGTATTCTTTCTCTATATTTAAAATGTCTTTTGTAGTACTTGGTAAGACTATGTCTTGATTGTTTTGATGCTATCTACCTTTTAAACTTTTTTTTTTTGAGAATTAAATGTTTAGATTGACCTTTACTTCCTTTTCTGCTGTTTCTCCCTAAAATATCAAAACTCAGTCTTTTAAGTTTTGCTCTGGAGTTAGACCAAAATACCTGAAACAAGGAGATAGACAACACTGTTTCCGACAAATCAGCCATGCAGCCAGACAGCCTTTAAATAGTGGCTCTGTTGTACTGGGTACATACCACTTACCTTTCAAAGCATGCATACTTTGGTAAACTTTTTTTTTAAAGGTATTTGTCACCTAAATCTCCATTTGGGTCAGCATCACAGTCTGAAGTTGTACAAGAAGGCACGAAGAACTCCATGTCTAAGGTATGTGGATGCTAAAGATGTTTTTATTTGGCATATTTACTAATGCTGTAGACTACTAATACTTGTAGGTTCCTAACTGTTTTTTCTTAAGTCACTATAGTAAATGGGACACCATTTCTTAGTCATTTTAAGCTTACCTAGAGTAGGAGTCAGCAAGTAAACTTTTTCTCTAAAGGACCAGATAGTAAATATTAGGCTTTGTGGCCCATATGGTCTCAAGTCACTTATGCTGTTGTTATGTTGAAGCATCCATAGATGGTGTGCAAACAAATGAGCTTGTCTTCGTTCCAGTAAAAATGTTTACAAAAACAGCAGGCAGAATTTGGTTCATGGGCCATAGTTTGTGGATTTCTGACCTAGGTCATGAAACTCGCAAAACTGAATAGCCATCATCCCCAGTACCACCTTCACTTTAAAAGGTTTGGGGATGGGAAACAAAGCATGCTGGTAGGGCAACAGCGGGCATACACTTCAGTAAGAGTTCTCATTGCAGATGACTGTGGTAACCACCCTGGCTTAGAGGCCTCATTCCCCTTGAGAGTCACTTATTTGTTGTAACAATCCAAGAGTGTAACTTCCAGGGGTCCTCGTAAGAAATACACCCAGTCAAAGGAGTTAAAAGTTACTTATGGAAGCCCTGAGCTTTGACTTCCTCCTTGGTGTTTATAGATCACTCAGAGTCCAGTACCACCGCAGTCCACTGGTAACAGTCATTTCTACTGTACGCCATATGGCCTAGTGACACAGGTGACACTCCACCTTTATCACCTGCATAAAAGGTTTCTGATCCCTTTTCAGGCTCCTTTTCTCTTTTTTCAATTCAGATAGAGTTTTTAGGAACATTTATTGTATGCCAGATAATGTATGTGTTTTCTTTAAATCTTCATTACAGCCTTTAACTCTATAATGTAGATATCCTTCTTGTGCCCATTTTATAGTTGAGAAAACTGAGGCACACAGAGATAAGAGACCTGCCCAAAGTCCCTTAAGTAGAGGTAATAAAGGGAAGAGGAGGCATTGTAGGGCTGGGATATTTTTTCTACCCTGTTCATATTCACAGCAAAACTAAGTAAGCAACCTAGAATTCGTTTGATCCAACCCATATTGGTTTATCAGAAATGCTATCAGGAATGATAAATGTATAGCTAAGAAGGTAAAAGAACAGAATGTCTCCAATAAGGAGTAATTTTTGTTCTGGGGCAAATTCTTACTGAAGACTTTCTTATGGCTTTCCCACAGTCAAAACTAATCGTAGGTCTTGACTTACCTAAGACCCGTAAGTGAGAAGAATTATACTTGCTAAAGCGAGGATTCTCAGCCTAAGGTCCATGGTTAGAATCCAGAGAGTACATACGAACTTAGAAGTTTACTTTCTTCTGACTTCTCATTTTAGTTTCCTTTCATTATGAATGTAGACAGCAAGAAACTATAATACTCTTAACAGAACCTGTGACTTTGTCATCAATAAAAAGGATGGGTTTTTATCGTTCTGTATTTGTTACAGATCTCTTGAAATATTTATCGTCATCCCTACTTCAGTATTACAGGTTGCTAGACTTGCCGCTGGATCTTATTTATAGACACATATTGCATCATAACTTTTAACATTTTAATAATTGTGTTGCAATATAAATTTTCTTTGTGACTCTATGTATTTATATTTAACAATATGATTCTTAGAAGAGGTCTATAAGCTTCACCAAAATGCTAAAAGGAGGAGAGTTTGTGGTACAAAAAAGGTTTGCTATCCCTAGGATACTGGAAGTTTATAAGTTAAAAGAGATCAGGTGATGGTGCCAGCTTTAGCTATGTAGAGAATCTAGTTTGTGGGTTTTATTCTGTAGATTTTCATGGGAGTAAAAGTGAGGGAATATTTTAATCTAAATTGGCACACAGAATAAAAATACAATTAAAAGTCAGTATACGGGGGGGATTGGGACAACTGTAATTGAACAATAAAAATAAAAGCATTAACATAGGAAAAAATCAATATACCTTAGTATTAGCGGAGGTAATAACTACCTAATAATGACAACTTAACTATTGTATCAGTATAAGATATATATGTTGTGACTTGATGTGTATCACTGGTTCACTCAGTCTTTTTCTGTTTTCCACAGGAAACTGATGGTAGTGATGTGAAGAGCCCTATGTGGCAAGAAATTGAGGAAGGTATGCCAACGCTTTCTCCGCAGTCATGCCTTGAAATTCAAGAACAAGATGCAAAGTCTTTAATAGAATCACCTATGCCTCAGTTATGTGCCAGTGGTACAGAATGGTGCCTTGAAGAAGTCAAAATGAGACCAAGCAATCATGATAAAGAATTATGTGTCACAAATTATGAGGAACACGAAGCCAGAGTTCTCTGCTCTGAAGAAGCTGCAGTTATGCCTTGTGGCAAACCAGAGAATGGGTGCACTATAGTAGATACGACACAGATAATTGAAAATAACACAGTTGAGACAGAAAATGAAGAGTCTCACCTACAGATCAGTAAGGAAGATAATTCCAAAAGAAAAAAACAGGAGTCTTTCTTTGAAGCAGCCAGGGATCCATGCTTTTCTGCAAAAAGAAGGAAAATGTTCCCTGCGTCTTTCTTAGAGCAAGAAGAAACAGAAATCAGCTTTACCCAAAAACTGTTAGATTTGGAACATCTACTTTTTGAGAGACATAAACAAGAAGAACAGGACAGGTTATTAGCATTACAAATTCAAAAAGAAGTGGATAAAGAACAAATGAAGCTAAACCGGCAAAAAGGATCCCCAGATGAATATCAGTTACGTGCCACGCCCTCACCTCCAGACAAATTGCTAAATGGACAGAGGAATAATTCCAAAGATAGGAACTTAAAAAGACAAACTGAGGTAGAGCATTCAAAACCTCGGAGAGGCCCAAAAAATGAACATTGGCAACCTTCTTTTAAGATTCAGTTGAAACATTCAGTTAATGTTAATGGAAGAAGGATGACAAATTCTGCTAGAGATCATTGTAATGTATCTAAAAGTGCTCAATCCCTACAGCCTAGTAAGTCACAGAAAAGTATTTTTCAGATGTTTCAGAGATACACAGAGTAATGCATGAGTGGAGGGAATGTTTTAAAATCTAGTAAAGCTGGATTGTGATGCTCTTTTTTTTTATTATAGACGGTGTATAATATTTTTATTCTGCTCTGTGGGCACACTCACTGTCTATAATTGAAGGACTGTGCAATTATGAGGGAGGAATATAGAAATGTACTTCTGCCAAAGTCAGTGATGAACAAGAGTCCTGATTCTTTATTAATAACTGTGATAGGCTAAGTCTGACCGTCCTTGTAGATAATAGACACAGAAGACCTGGGCCAACTCCCAAGAAATCTTCAAATGCCCTTCTCTTTGCCAAAAAATCCGTGTTTTATGCCCTTTGCTCACCTTTTTGACCTGACAACTACGTGGTATAGTATAATCAAAGCAGGATGATACACTACCAAGTAATTAAGGAATCAGGTTTAAAAATCTAAGGTGTTTTTTTGCTACTTTGCAATGTTTTTGTAGATCATGTGAAATGTATCTTCCATAACACTAAAGTAATCTGATTTTTATCTTTTTAATTATTTTAAGCATTATAGCATTTTCTTTTATTTAAAATGGGTTAGGATCACATGAAATCAGTTGCCTGGAAAATTGGGATTGACAGAAAGGAAACTAGACTTTTGATGGCAAAGGAGTTAAGAGTAGATGTTAGGCTGAGTAGAGCAAACTGACAATTTGGAAGCATTGGGACTGAGTGGATGAGCAGAAACTGGGTCTAGCACGGAACAGCAGGTATAGTTGTTAGACAGAACATTCTCCCTAATTCTTTGCTAAATGACAGAAAATATTGGGGTTTTACAGCTTGTCACAGTGACTGGTGTCAAAATCAAAATTAGTTATTAAACTACCTGTAATTTTGGAAATTTACATTTCTATTAATTTTCTATTCCGGGGAGAAAACATGGGAATTTACTGTAGGAGAGTTAAATCACAGTGTACTGTGTTGTGGAACCTGAGACATAAATAACCATGTGTTTATTTACTTATATTACCATTTGTATTGGTAGTGACTTTTATTTGTATTTATGGACAGAAATAGTATGATAATTGGGTTTTACCTTATATTACCCCTCAAAGTTAAATCAGAGGCAGTGCTTTCATTTCGTGACATTTAGAAACTCTTTAATCTTTGTTTCATTAGTGTGAACAACTTTCAGCAAACAAACAACAGTTTTAACAGCATTTCTGCTGATGTCTGTTATTCATCCTTTTAAGGGAAAAATACAATAAAGTGTCCTAAGAGCTTAGTCTGCCTTAACTTTGTCAGTATTTTTACACACTTTTGAGATTATTTTCCTCCAGATTTTGTAACTGAAATTCTGTTAATCTCTGCATATTTGATGGCATATACTTCAATATTGATTGGATAAGTGATTAGGGGTAGAATTACCCCTGATGCTAATTTAAAATTTATTTTTCCCTTTCCTTTAAAAAAAAAAAAAAAGTGATTGCTTTCTGAGTAGTGATTATACTGAAATGATGTGTACTCAGAAACTAACAAAATTTGCCTAAAATTTATTTCTCATCAAACTGATACTTTTCAAAGAGCGATTTTACTCTACATTTTAGGGCAGACGTTGATGGATCTCCTCAAATTAAAAGTCATATAATTTCCCCTGACTGGTGTGGCTCAGTGGACTGAATGCTGGCCTGCAAACTGAGGGGTCACCGGTTCAGTGCTCAGCTAGGACACGTGCCTGGGTTGCAGGCCAGGTCTCCAGTTGGCAGTGTGTGAGAGGCAGCCAATCAATCTATGTTCTCTCACACATCAATGTTTCTCTCCCTCTCTTTCTCCCTTCCTTCCCCTCTCTCTAAAATTAAATTAAAAAATAAAAGTTATATAATTACATTTTCCTGAAATAGTCCATGACCAAAACAGGGGTCGGGGGGTGGGGGGAATAGTGTGATGTACCTAGGATTTATATATTTAATTACTTATTTGTCTGTGAAGTCTTCCTGACTAAAGTTGGTTTTAAAATAAATTTAAATTTCTCTAATTAATCTCTTTTTTTAAAAGTCTTTTAAAAACATTTTTATTTACTTATTTTTAGAGAGAGGGGAAGGGAGGGAGAAAGAAGCAGAGAAACATCGCTGTGCGAGAGATACATCAGTCCATTGCCTCTCCCACGCCCCCAACTGGGGACCTGGCCTGAAACCCAGGCATGTGCCCTGACTGGGATCAAAGGCTGGCACTCCACCCACTTAGCAACACTACCCAGGGCTCTAATTTATCTTTCTAATAGTCCTATTATGTACGCCTTTTTGAAACTAGTAAAAATTTTGTTAGTCATCAGAATGTATTGCTACTTTTTCCTTTTTTGTGGAAAGGATATGAGAGCCTTTATTTAATTTCTCAGGGAATACTAAAACTGCAGAGGTTGAGAATCAGAAAATATTAAAAGTAAAAATGGACTATTAAATGTTTACAACAACTACTATAAAAGAAAAGTGGAAGATATGGAAAACTGGGGAAGAAATAGATGTACTTCGTTACAAAGAGATAATATATAAAGTGTCTCCTAATTAATTAAGAAAAAGACTAATAACCAAAAAGGGGAATTAGAAAAGTATATGTTTGATACAAAGGAGAATAGTTCCCAAGAAAGGAAATATAAATGTCTCTTAAATATGTGAAAAGGTACATGATATCACTTATCCTAATGTTCATACATTTTTCCACTCTTCAGATTAGTAGATTGGTTTTGTTTTTGTGTATGTGTGTGTGATTTTTTTAAAATCTTGGCAAGAGTAGGGAAATAGGTACCCATATGTTGCTTGGTATGAATGGAAAAGTTTAAATCCCTTTGTAGGTAAACTTGACGATTCTGCCTCTGGGAATTTCTGAAAGCTTTCTTCACATATGTGTAGAGTGATATGTACAAAACATTTTTGTATGACATTGTTTGTAATAATGTACTTAGAAGCAACCATAATGTTGTGTCTGTATACTTAAGTAAATGATGGTACAATGGAAAACTATATAGCGGTTAAACAAACAAGCAAAAAAACCCACTGTTTTACAGATATGAAAATAACTGTAAGATACAGTTAAATAATATATATAGTGTGCAACTATTGTCCAAAAATCAGAGCCATGTACATGTATTTGTATAAAATATGCCTGGAAGAAACAGTTCTGCCAGCAGGGAGGGAGACCGGTGGCTGTGAGATAGGAGTGGAAGAACGCCTTTTCACTATTATCAGAGTATGTTCTCTTATACTATGATTGGATTTTCAATCGTACTGAATATATCACCTAGCCAAAATTTTTAATGTAAAGGAAGCTTGCATATCTTAGCCTGCACAACTCTAGAGGGTCTTTTTTTGCCTTTAAATTGTTTTCAGCATGAAAAAAAAAATAACATTTTGAATTTTTGGAACTAGTACAGTGAATGAATTTGTAATTGTTTAGCTTTAATGTACTATTTTAAAATTATTTGACAAGCAAAACTGCCCTGACTCGTGTGGCACAATGGGTTGGGTATCGTCCCACAAACCAAAAGGTCACTGGTTCAACTCCCAGTCAGGGCACCTGCCTGGGTTGTGGGCCAGGTCACCAGTTGGGGGCATGTGAGAGGCAACCAATTGATGTTTCTATCGCACATCAGTGTTTCGCTTTCTTCCTCCCTTCCCATCTCTCCAAAAATAAAGTCTTTTTTTAAAAAACTTCACATTTCCATTGTAGCATGGTGGAGAACAATGAATGAGATAAGCCACATAACAATGTACAATTGTCTACTTAAAGTGTCCGAGAGCTGCTGAAACAATGACTGATATAGGGGTTAAGATTCTAGAGAGTGGAGAGTGGAAAACTGATGTTTGCAGCCACTTTCTTACTGATAGCAGGTGCCTGTTCTGAATGCAGGACGAGAAATGGGGCTGCCGCTGGTGAACAAAGAAACTGGCATAGCTCTTGGCCATTTCATGAAGCTAGCGACAGTATTGGAGACTTGAAGGTCATCAAACACAAGGCCAGTTTTCCTATCAAGGTAATTGTGGCATTTTGAAACTGCTCATGCAGAGGACAAGGCTAAAAACCTGTGAAAAGCAGAGAGTTGTCATCAGGTTTACAGTGCTGAGGAGGAAAGTATCTACCATGGGAAGGAAGCCTGTTAACACACCAGGGTCTCAAATGAAAGACCTAGAACAGGTCTGCAAACTACATTCCAGGGGCCAGATCTGTATGCCACCTTTTTTTGTCGGGCCTGTGAGCCAAGAATGGCTTTAAATACCTTTAGATTCCTTAGTTCTCAAAAGTATTTAATCCATAGGGAATTAAACTGTTGGACTAGTAATACGTGAGAGCGCTTTGGACCATCTAAACAAGGGCATACTGCAGGAAGAAAGAGAAGAATTCCCTTCTTGGTCTCTACCTGTGTGATCTTAGGTGAGCTATTTTCATTACCCCTCTTCATTTGTAAATATAAATCATAATGTCACCAACAGTTGCTATCAAGAGTTTAGTAATATACATAAAGCACATACCTGGCACAGTCCCTGTCTCAAGAAAATAAGGTGATAGTTCTTACCTGCTGACTATTCACCCCATCTACCAGTCCCACTTTCACCCAGTGCTTCATGCTCCCATAAGTTCCCAGGTGTGGCGTAAATAAATTGGCAATTATCTTTTCTACTGATGAAGACTGCTCCTCTCTCCCCTGCCAGATGTGTCCACAGCTTTGTATGCACAAGAGACCTTGGTCCAGAGGAAACCAATTCTCAGAAATACTTCATGAATTCTTCAAATTCCTATACTAGTTCCACACATGCATAAAGGTGTGTAAAACACTCGAAACTAAGATAAGGGAGACCAGGGAGTTGAACCACTATATGTTTACCTATTACTTCTGTGTAAAGATCTTAAACAATGATGACTTTAAAGTTTCGGTCTGATTTTGCTGCCCCCTCCCCCCCAGATATTTTGCCTTGTCTTGGCAGAACTTAGAACAACACAGAACCTGAGTTCAACTGAGGACTGTTCTCTATATTATTACTTACTTTACATTTCTCTTCAACTTGGCTTTTGTATTCCCAAGCCGCCACAATCAGGCTCTCTCTGAAGCTAGTTCAGTTCACAAGGCTTTCAGTCGGTGACAAAAAGTTCGGGGTGTCTATTCTTACTGCAGGTTAGACTGATTTGTGTCCCAGGATCAGGGTGAGAACCCTACTCCCTGCTCCGTTTCTACTAGACACATGTAGATTATATTGGGTGTATTGGTTGGAGTCCAGTTAAGAAAACAAAAATCCCAGTAGGTCTTTCAGCAGAGGGTATGCAGTACTGCAAGGAATTGGTTAGACAGGTGTTGGGTCAAAAGGAAACATGGAACCCAAAAGTGACAGCTGCAGAAATGGCTACCACCCTGAGCTGGGAAGCAGATGGGAAGGACTTGGGTTACTAGAATAGAGAGATCAGGGGGTGGGGAAGGGTGTACCCTGCAGACCTAGTATTCAGACCTTTGAGAAGGAAGCACCTCCCAGATGCTGGTACTCTCAAAGGGCCTAGTGACTCTAGTTCTAGAAGAGTTGAAGGAATTTGGAAGCTGTAGTCAACTGCCACTCCTAGGGCAACACTGACAGGAACAGCAAAAAAGAAATCTGCCCCTTTCCCCTTTCCTCCTAGTTCCTCTTATTAATAAAACATAATGGGAAACTTGCTGACAACGGAGTCTGGGAAAGTGTTTTTTATATCACAGCAGAATTTAGAATGTCAAGCTTGGACCTGAGAGACAAGAAGGGGACCACACAGATGTTTTCCTTTAATGGATTCCAGGACTAGAATACCTTGAAATTTCAAAGGCAAAAACCTGGAAAGCACCCATCCTGGCAAGATAGAGGGGTAAAATGTGTGGGGAAATGGTGCTTAAACATGCCTAGAAGAGATAAAAACCTCATTAAAGGTCTATGGAAGAAAATTGCAGAGAACCTTCTCAAGTACCTGTAGGAAACCCTCCCAATTGTTCAGTTTCTATTGCCCTCATTATATCCTAGCGTTCCCATCTTGACCAGAGCTAAGGGTTTGTGTGTGCCACCCCGTACACAGCTTAACAGTCACCTAAGGCCATCATTGTCTTGAGCTTTCCAATTTCTCACCTATGGGAATGAAAAGATCCCCTCTCTGAAATTTCTCAAAAAAATTTAGAAAATTAAGTCCTCAGGTATCATCACAAAATTCCCAGAGCTCCTAAGAAGGAACACCCCAGAAATAACAGAGTTAGAACACACAATTTAAGGAGGGCATTTGAGTCATTGAAATAGATCATAATGAAGTAACTCTCCAGAGTAAGCCTATATTGCAAAACAAACAAACAAAAAAACAGGTGACAGAGGAACAGTGTTATTTTAGCAAGAGGCACTGAGATGATACGAAGTCAATTTGGTTTTCTTTTTTCTTTTTGCATTTTTAAATTATTTTATTAATTATGCTATTTGAGTTATCCTGATTTTTCCCTCTTTGCCCCCCTCCACCCAGCAACCCCCATTCCTTCAGGCAATCCCCACGCCATTGTTCATGTCCATGGGTCATGCCTGTAAGTTCTTTGGCTACTCCATCTCCTATACTGTACTTTACATCCCCATGGCTATTCTGTACCTACCTATTTGTACTACTTAATCCCCTCACCTCTTCACTTATTTCCCCACACACCCCTTCTATCTGGCAACCATCAAAATGCCTTCCCTAACATTGATTCTGTCTCCGTTCTTTTTTGCTTAGTTTATTTTTTAGATTCAGTTGTTGATAGATATGTAATTTTTGCCATTTTATTCATAGTTTTGGTCTTTTTCTTAAATAAGTCCCTTTAACATTTCATATAATAATGGTTTGGTGATGATGAACTCCTTTAGTTTTTTCATGTGTAGGAAATTTTTATCTACCCTTTGATTAAAAATGATAGTTTTCCAGTGTAGAGCAACTTTCTTTTTCTGGCACACCTATGATGCAAATGTTGGACCTCTTGAAGTTGTCCCAGAGACTGTTTAAACTATCCTCATTTTTTTGGATTCTCTTTTCTTCTTGTTCTGACTGGTTGTTTTTGCTTCCTTATGTTCCAGACCATTAATTTGATTCTTGACTTCATCCACTCTACTGTTGTTTCCCTGTAAATTGTTCTTTATTTCAGTTAGTGTATCCTTTGTTTCTGACCAAATCTTTTTTTATGCTGTTGAGATTCACCCTAAGTTCACTGAGCATTCTCATAACCAGTGTTTTGAACTCTGCATGTAGTAGATTGTTTTTCTCCATTTTATTTAGTTCTTTTTCTGGAGCGTTGATCTGTTCTTTCATTTGGGCCATGTTTCTTTGTCTCCTCCTTTTGGCAGCCTCCCTCTGTTTGTTTCTATGTATTAAGTAAAGCTGCTTTGACTCTGTGTCTTGGTAGTGTGGCCTAATGTAGTAGGTGTCCTGTAGGGTCCAGTGGCACAGCCTCCCCTAACATCCAAGCTAGGTACTCAAGATGCACCCACCATTTACACTTCCTGTTATAGTTGAGCCTTGATTGTTATTGGCACATCCAAGGTCAGCTACTGCCGGTATTCTGGTCAGGGTCATATAGCATAAGCTACAAAGTCATCATAGATGGCCACTGCCTGTGCTGTGCTTGGAGTTGCCCAGGTGAGGCTAAGCTGTGAATCAAAGCTGGCTGTTGCTAGTGCCAGGCCTGGGGCAACTTAGTGATAGGTATGGGGCTTGCTGACACCAGATGCTGTTTGTTTGAAAGAATTCAGGAAAATCTGAAGCATGGGTCAAGACAAGCCATCTGTATGGAAAAGCCACTTGAAACAGCTTGGGTGGGCCCATAACTTGGGTGGGACAGAGCCTCAGGGAGTTGCCAGGGTGGGGTAAACAGTGTGAGCATTGATGGAGTCTCAGATATGGCTCCCACCTGCCAACTCTGACTGTGTGTGTGGAGGGTTCAGAGAGGAACAATAGCTTCTTCCAGCATTTTTGGCTGGGAGAAAGCTGTCCTCCTGCCCCAGCTCCCACCCTGATGCTGGACAGTTCAGTTCCTCCCGGTATGTCTCTGATGCCTTTCAACCTGCTGCCCTTGCAATGGAGCTCAGAGGGAGTAGGTCTGAGTAAGTCTGTGTGCAGTCCCTTTAAGAGGGACTGCCTAGAACTCCAGAAGTTTCTACCTTCTTCAGCCTTACTCCTCACTGGTTTTTACAGCCAGAAGTTATGGGGACTTCCTTCTTGGCACTAGAACCCTTGGCTGGGAGGCCTGGTTTGGAGGTGGGACTTCTTCCTCCTGAGATATCCCCCCGAAATTTTTATCCACCACATGTGTGTGTAGGACCAGCCCATTCCTCTTCTCAGCCCCTCCTACCAGTCTTGACGCGTGTTTTCTTTAAAAACCACAGCTTCGCCCTGGCTGGTGTAGCTGAGTGGATTGAGCATGGGCTACAAACCAAAGGGTCAACAGTTCAATTCCCAGTCAGGTCCCAGTAGGGGCCATATGAGAGGCAACCACATATTGATATTCCTCTCCCTCTCTTTCTCCCTCCCCCTCTCTCTAAAAATAAATAAAAATCTAAAAACCAACCAAACAAAAAAAACCCCACAGCTTCCATTCAGCTTGATTTCTGATGGTTCTGAATGATGATTGTTCTATATTTTAGTGGTAATTTTGATGTCTAGTCAATTTGGTTTTAAAGGTTTTTAAAACTGATTTTAGAGAGGGAAACAGTAAGGGAGAGAGAGGAAAAAACCCCCGATTTCTTGCTCCACTTATTTACGCATTCATTGGTTGATTACTATATGTGCCCTGACCAGGGATTGAAACTGCAACCTTGGTGTGTCTGGATAATGCTCTGACCAACTAGTACCTGACCAGGGCTAAGTCAATTTGGTTTTAACGTTTCCACTTCCAAAGAGCTTGAAGTATAATTTGTAGAACTGTATTCTAAGTTTATTGAGTTGAAAACTATGTTCAAGAACAAATCAATTTTTTCTTTCCCTTCCTCTCTCTCTAAAATAAAAAAAAAAAACACTATGTTCAAAAATCTCAAGATTTCAAGAATGATTGTTTGACTGGAAAAGTACCTTGTAAACAAAAAAAATTTACTTGATTCCTTCTATTGGCAAGTGCTTGGAAACTATATATATATATATATATATATATATATATATATATCTCTCTCTATATATATATATATATATATAGAGAGAGAGAGAGAGAGAGAGAGAGAGATTTTATTTATTTATTTACTTTTAGAGAGGGGAAGGGAGGGAGAAACATCAATGTGTGGTTGCCTCTCACACGCCCCCATCTGGGGACCTGGCCTGCAACTCAGGCATGTGCCCTGACTGGGAATTGAAAGGGCGACCCTTTGGTTCCCAGGCCGGTGGTCTATCCACTGAGCCACACAAACTGGGGCAGAAAACATATTTAAGGCTTTTACTTGTATAAAGCTAAAATTACATGAATTTAACTAGTTTATTTTTAAAAGAAAAAATTCCCTTTGAGCCCATAAGAACAGGTCACAAACCAAAAATAGATAAAAGGCATAATTACCTAAGCCATGTCTTTAGGGAAGAAGAAGTAGCAATTTTAATATTGCAAAATAGCAAAAGCAACCAAAAAGATGAGAACTGAACTAAGAGGATAATGTAAGGGCTAAACAGAGGGGCTCCCTTACCCTCTGACTTCTGGTTGTGCCAAGAGGAACCCTAACAGCAAATGTTTATCTCCAGGGCTCCTCTGCGGGACAACCCCAGTCTGTGTCTAGCTGTGCCCCCCACCATAAGTCACAACTCCTGTAAGACAGCGCTCTCTACCCAGCCTCTCCAGATTCTGGCAACTGCTTCCTCTTCTTCAGCCCTCTACTGTAAAAGTGGTAACAGCTCTTTGGCCTTGTTGCACAGAACCAGTTTGTGCTTTCCCTACACCTGGCCCACATCTTTGTAAATATAATCCCTCTACTCAAATTACCCAGTTTAACGGGGCCATCTATTTCTTGTAGAAATCAGCCCCTGTCTATCAGCCCCTGTCTAACAGCCCCTGTCTGGTACTGTTAGTTAGATGACAAAGCATACCAGATATTAGAAATCATGGAAATGCTCCCTGTCTTAAAAACTAATGAACGGTAACTTAAAATGAGTACATTTTTTTTGCGTTAATTATACCTCAATAAAGCTGTTTTTGAAAATTAGTCCTTGAAATCTGTGATCCATGCCCATTGGTTCCCGTTGGTCACTCAGTGATCCTTTGCATAGTTCTTATGTTACAAGAGACCCCTGCCTACCTGCGCCCCTAGGTCTCCAGAGATCCCTGAACCACAAGAAAAATAGTTAATGGGGAGGAAAAAAACTAAAAATATTATGCAAGTTCCACATATTGGTTTGGAATAAAGGTATATTTTTAAAAGTTTATAATCTGAATGTACTAAGAAAGTTGAACCTTAGCTGTGTGTGTGCTTCTCTATTTCTTTGCCCTCTCTGTAGATCTTAGGAAATGACAGTCTTTAATTTTGGGGACTGTTATCTATTTCTTTTACTCTCATTTATCCCTCATTTTAGTTATTTTCAACCAGTAATTAGTAGTAAAGGATACCTATTGACATGTATGATTATGTGACTACCTATTGTGTCCAAAATATTTTTTTAAGATTTTGTTTTTAGAGAAGGGGAGGGAGAAAGAGGGGGAGAGAAACATCAATGTGTGGTTGCTTCTCACAAGTCCCCTTACTGGGGACTTGGCCTGCAACCCAAGCATGTGCCTGAGACTGGGATCGAACCAGTAATGCTTTGGTTCACAGGCCAGCATTCAATCCACTGAGCCACACCAGCCAGGGCCAAAATATTTTTTATAAATTTCAATGACAGATTTTCAGAATGTTTCTGGAAATGCTGTTGCAAAGTAACCTTGCCTGAGATGCTCCATTCACTCTCCCTCTAAAGTAACTTTCTCCAGAATTACCACCTTTTTGTATTCTCTTGCTTTCCCCTGACTCTTACTTCAGCCACTGCTGCAGCAGCCAGTTCTGCCTGGGCTCTACACAGCTCCCCATGGTTGCCACCACACCACACCTGACCTCAAGCCTGTGCCAGGTGTCAGGTCTAGGATTTGATTTTACCCTATTTACAAGTTCAGAAGTTAGTCTATTACTGTTTCAAGGATGTTGGCAAAAGACCAGAGATTCCTGGGTTAGAAAAAAGGGAACTTTATCATTCATGGCACAGCAGGCAGCATGAGTATCATTTTTGTGTTAGTTCTTGCCAAGGAAAATAGACGAGAGAACTTGTTCTTGAACAACTATGAGAATTTTCTTGGGAGACATTTTGAAAGAGGCTGAGATCCTATGTGAACAACTGAGGGTGACCTACCGGCAAAATGTTCAGTAAGTGCTAATGTGACCTCATGCGCACCCAGAGGTTGGTTGATACGGCCTGGAGCATTCAGGCTGTATGCTCCCAGCCTCCCAGTCCCACTTCCAAATGCCTAAAGGTAGTGAATGGTGAGATGGCAAGACTAGGTTCTAGGATCAGGTAGATGTGGATTCAAATTTTGCTTCTAGTTGTGTACTGCTAACCTCTCTTGAGTATCTCCTCAACTGTAAAACAGAAAATAAAATCTTCCTCACAGTTGTTGATGAGATGAAATGATATAGCATATGTGTGGCAGGATAAGTTTTTGAGATAGTAACTGTTACAGAAACAAATCCCCTCCCCCGAGGTCTTTTTTCACTATGGTTCATCTTTCTCTGCTGCCACTATGTTAGGAACTGTGGCTCTCAATGCCAGAGTTTCATAAAAAGGAAAGGAAGTATTTATTCAAAAGGTATATAAGTTGCTCTGGCTGGTGTGGCTCAGTGGATTGAGCACCCACCTTCGAACCAAAGGGTCACCAGTTCGATTCCCAGTCAGGGCATATGCCTGGGTTGCAGACCAGGTCCCCAGTAGGGGGCGTGCTGGAGGCAACCACACATTGATGTTTCTCTCCCTCTCTCCCTCCCTTCCCCTCTCTCTAAAAATAAATAAAATCTTTATTTTAAAAAAAGGTATATAAGTTTAGAGTAATGGCAGAATGTTGCCATTAAATCCCGCTCCCTTTAGAAACAAAGATACACTCACAAACATACACACAGTCCTGCCTGCCTCCACATGCCGAACCAGGCCAGTCAGGGGTACTGTATCTCAGGAAGGGAAATAGAAGTCTGTAGCTTGGCTAGACTCTCGTTCTTAATCCAAAACCTCATCCTCATGGTGGGCCAGTGAGAATCCTTAGGCATTCTTTCAAACTGCTGAGAGAAAGCTCTGCCTGGCTGCTATATCTTGCTTTCCTACTTCCTAAGCAATGTGGTCAAGAGAGCCCCATCTCTGCTCCCAAAACCGTGTTTAAGCCCCTGCATGGCTGCCACACCTGGGTTTAAATCCCAGCGCAGATCTTCTCCTGTAACCCTATTTCCAACTCTTCCCACATTCAGCTACACCTACTAGCTCTCCAGTATTTTCTGCCTTTCTTGGCTGCCATACTTAGTCTGGGCAGGCATGGCTCCATGGTGTGGAGCAAACCATCACCTAATGGGGGCCAGTGAGCTGCCTCCCAGCTACATCATGCATCAAAGTCATGCATATTTCCCTGGCAGGTTATGAAGCTAGCCTGCTGTTATTGATACACAAAATAACTCTCAATCCCTTTGCTGATGTTTTTCCCAGCCCCAAGCTAGGCTTGTTGGGGGCCCTGGAGCCTCCCAGCCTACACCTCCCCTCTTAAGCCTATACCTTGTTATATAACCGCTTGTTTACCCAGTCCTTGTGTTGTTTGGTCCTTCCCATATTTAGTCTGCTGGGCTATTTGACATTTATTTCTTCAGAAAATGTTCACCTAAGAAAAAGCAGATAAAAAAAGAAGTTAGTTTTGGGCTTTTGTGTTGGAAAATCTAGCCCCCAGAGAGTACTTACCACACAAGAACAATAGAGCTGTAAGAATATCTGTTGTTGAGCCAAGGGCATCGAATATGCCACCCCAAAATAGACCCCTTGGTGTAAAGATTATGTGAAACTGAAGACATCTGAGATTCAACAGATGCAGAAAAATATCCTGAGAACTTCCCTTACATTACTAAAAGCAGCAAAGACCTAGGAAAGAAGTTCCTCTTCAGCACAGATCTACTCCCAGGAGGGAGGATGTAACTAAAACCTGCCTCAGATTCCCTCTCCAGGAAATCCTACGGCTCTGAAGGAGACAGAAAGGTCACTCATACCTGTTCAGACATTATTACAACTTTCTTATCTCCTATTTGTTTTCCTGAAAACCCAAAAAACCTTTCTCTTTTAAAAAAGTCATTTATCTTCCTGTAAGTCCCCTTCTCTACCCTCTCCTTTACCTATTAAACTGGTGTATAAGCCTCAAATTCTACCCCCTCTCCTGAGTTACTCATCACTGAATTCTCCAGCATGTGTGTGCACTGTACATATAAACTCAGTTTCCTTCTCTTATTAACCTGTCTTTCATCAGTTTAATTTTCATGGCCACAACCACTGAACTCGGATGGAAGAGAAAAAGTATTTTTCCTCCCCTACATGATTAGGACTGGGTTCTCTGATCTCAGACCAGATAAGGAATCTCTAGGCTCTTAAAGGTAGAGGGGAAGTATTACAAGTTCAGGTGTAATATATAATATATATATTATATATATAAAGTGATCCCTCACTTATCATGGGAGTTACATTCCAGAGACCCCTGCAATAGGTGAAAATCCGTAAAGTAGCAGCATTATATTTGTTTTATTATTTACATATATCTTAAGGCTTTATCAACCCTTCCCACACTCCTATAAATCTTTCCCACTCTCTCATTAACCTTTCCCACTCTTATAAACACTTCATATGCTCTTAAACACTCTCTACACTCTTAACCCTACGTAATTTTAACAACATATAAAATTCTATATGGGTACTCACCAGTGAAGTATACTACAACTTGAGTGATGAAGATCATGAATTATGTAGCTGTGCAGTACTGATGGCAATGAAGGTAATGACGATGAGATGAATGCACTGCATGGCCAAGAAGAGCGTTACAGCTCTTCTGAGGGCACCACTTCATCAGGCGCTTCATCAGGCAGTGCAGTATCTTTGCCCTGGGTCGTAACTTCTATTTCCGCTAAAGGCGTAGGCGTGACTGATCTCTTCGTCCGAGTGATGAACATAGTTATGGGGAGTTGCTGGCACTGCTTTTTCTTCTGAGTGAGAAAGTTTTTATAAACTGACATGCCACTCTCGATTGTATTTATGAAGTGCAACAAACGAAGCCTCTGGGGGTCCCATTCTTCAGCCACTCACTGAAGTTCTTTGGCCATTCTGACCATGGTTGCAAGACGATCGAGTGTTAGGCCACCATCCTCGTCTTCTCCAACCCATAGTTCGTCTTGTTCCTCATCCTCTTCTTCACTCGCTGACTTCATCATCTCCATCAGGTCTTCGTCTGTCAGTGGTTGTGAGTGGACATTGATCAGGTCATTCACGTCGTCAGGACTCATATCATTGAAGCCATCTCCTCCCAGTAGTTTTGCCAGCTTCAAGGCCTTAGCTACCGCAGAGTGATGGACTTCATCAGGAGAGAATGCCTTGTAATTGTGGACCACTTCTGGCCACAAATTTTCCAGCTGGCATTTACTGTTTCACTCTTCATCTCCTTTATGTCCTTCTGAATGTTTAGGAAACACAATGCACTATTGTAGTCACACCAGTACGCCTTTAGCGAGAAGTTTTCATCCAAGTCCATAGCTTCAACCAGGTTTTGCAGGGCTTTTCACGTGTAGAGCACCTTAAAAGCGAGAATAACGCCTTGATCCATGGGCTGAATGAGTGATGTGGTGTTGGGCGGCAAGAACTCTATCTGGACGCCATTATATGACAGATCGACAGCATGGTCTCCAGCATTGTCCATGATCAGAAGCACTTTGAACTCAGGTTTTTCTCTGCCAGATAAAGCTTAACCTCTGGGGTAAAGCACTGGTGGAACCGATCAGCCGTGAGGATTTTCGTGATCCAGGCCTTGGGGTTGTGCAGCCAGTACACAGGCAACACATTCTTATTTTTGTTTTTTAGGGCCCTTGGGTTTTTTGACTTATAAATAAGCCCTGGCTTTATCATAAAGCCCACGGCATTCCCACACATAATCAGAGTTACTTGATCATTTTGGGCCTTAAAACCAGGGGCTTTGGTTTCGTCCTTCACAATAAAAGTGCAAAACGGCCTCCATTTCCAAAATAATCCCATCTCATCCATGTTAAAAACTTGTTCAGGCTTATAGCCCCCTTCCTCAATGATGGATTTGAACATGTTGTTCACGGACTCCTCGGCTCCGACTTTATCTGCAGAGGCAGCTTCTCCATGCAGAGAAATGCTCTTGAGCCCAAAGTGTCTCTGCAATTTGTCAAACCAGCCCTTGCTGGCACTGAATGGGGTTGGTCTGGTGGGAGAAGCACTAGACGGTCCTGCTTCTGTGTCATCATCCTCGTCTTCATCCTCGTCACCGTCTCGAACGTCCATGCTTTCTGCAAAACTATTATGAAGTTTCTTGGCCTTCGTCCGGATGGTGTTGGTATCGAGCAAGATATTCTTCTTCCTGCAGTCATTTATCCACAGGGTCAATGCAGGCTCCATCCTCACAATGGCCTTATTGCAGGAAGTGACCACCCTCTTTGCAGTCTTGTGAAAAGTCATTGTTGCTGTAGACCTGATATTCTTCTCATCTTTCTTTATGTAGTGAACAGTAGATTCGTTGATCCCATAATGGCAGCCAACAGGCATGTAGCTTTTGCCTTCCTTTAATATGTCAAGAAGTTCTGCCTTCTCTTTGATGGTAAGCATATTCCTCTGGCGCTTGGGTTCACTGCCAGAAGCTTTAGAAGGCGCAGAATGTTTGGGTGGCATCGTAGGGCTTGAAATAAATTCAAACTTTTATGAAAATTTCACAAAAACACGACACCGCAGAGCAACAGTACACACAGCAATCAGATGTCGATGTGAAGTGGACAAGGAGAGATGTTGAACGTATGGGCACAGTGCGGGAGAGCAAACAGATGCTACGGTCACTGAGCCAATCAGCACCAAGGATACAGAACATAGTGCTGTGGTTGGTTGCCTTCCATTCCATCAGACAATAGGGTGCCAGTATCATGTTGGCAAACTTGAGCAAGCAGTAGTGGCATACTGCATTCCCATTGTGTACAGTATGGTATTCATCTCTGATGAAATATGTCTTGTATTTTATTTTTATTTAATATTCTTTTAATATGTTTGAATTCCCATTTTTATTTTTTATATTTTTTAGGCAAAAATAATTAAAATCATAAATATTATATAAATGCCTATATACTGCAAAATCCCATGATATAGTGAAAACTCTGTGATACAGAATTAGATATATATTTTTTAAAAACCCACAATACAGTGAAGCCGCAATAAGTGAAGCGCAATATAGCGAGGGATGACTGTATAATATACACTATATGTTACACCTGAACTTGTAATGCTTGTTATATATATATAACATACCTGTATATAGGTGTGTGTATACACACACACACACACACACACACACACACATACATATCCATCCCTAGAGAGGGAGACCTTGTGCCCCTGCCTGTCTCAGAAAGATCTTCCAAGACAACATGGAAACAGAGCAGACAACCTTCAACAACCTTAGGGCTTCCCTTTCCCCACTGTGGTCCGAGGGAAGATTTTCTGTATGCTCAAGGGTGACACAAACATGTAGCTCAGAGGGCTTTTGGACCCCAAGATGTCCTGCATAAGGAAACGAGGGAGAGCCCCTAGTGCCTGGGGGGCTGCTAAGCACCTCAAGGGTGCTGGTGTGAAAAGATAACAACCAAGGACCACATGCATCCCCTAGGGAGCCTAATGCAAGATCCCATAGAACTTAGGCACAACTCAGGTAAAACATGAGGAAACCAACTTAATGGAAACTAAATTTTGCCACCCCAGATATCAGGGGCTCACAGTAAAAATTAAATTGAATTAAAGAAGAGTAAAGTTATTGTATAACTACTACTGTTCAAGATTAGTATCAGCTCTTTGTTGAGCTTGTCCAGGATGTCTTAGAATTCTGGGGTAGCTCATACCTGCTTGAGGATATAGTCTAACCTTAGACTAGAATTAGAGCCAAGTCATCCTGACACAAAGGCCATGATCTGATTGTAAATGTGTCACATAGAGCTGACGTGACCCCTCAGAAATCTCTGATTTCAGAAATGCCAGCAGATAATGATGAGAGCAAGCATGAAAGAGCCCTACAAAGTGAATAAATTCCCTGGACAGAAACAAGGTGACTGATAAAAGAGTGTGAGGGCACCTTTTTTAGAGTTTGCATTCATGATTAAATTTACCAAATCAGAGATAAATGAAGTCATTGTTATAGATTAATTGTACCCCCCCAAATATATTTTTAAGTCCTAACTCCCAATACCTCAGAATGTGACCTCATTTGGAAATAGAATTATTGCAGATATAATTAGTTAATATGAGATCATACTGGATTATGGCAGGCTCCTAATCCTGTATGACTGATGTGCTTACAAGAAAACATCCGTGTGAAAATTCAGATTCACAGGATGAATGCAATGTGATGACAGAGACAGAGACTGGAGTTCTATAACTGTAGGCCAAGGAATGCCAAGGATTGCTGATAACATGAGAAGCTAAGAGTTAAGACATGGACTAGATTCTTCCCATGAACTTGCTGGCTCCTTGATTTTTTAAAAAATACTTTCTTGATTAAGCTATTACAGTTGCCCCATTACCCCCCTTTTATTCCCCTCCGCCCTGCATACCGCTCTCCCACTCCCCCCCCTCCTTTAGTTCTTGTCCATGGGTCATTCACATAAGTTCTTTGGCTTCTATGTTTCCTATACTATTCTTAACCTCCCGTTTGTTTTCTGTCACCATTTATGCTACTTATTCTCTGTACCTTTACCCCCTCTCTCCCCCTCCACTCCCCTGTTGATAACCCTCCACATCTTATTTAAATCCCTTTAACATTTCATATAATAAAGGCTGGGTGATGATGAACTCCTTGAACTTGACCTTATCTGAGAAGCACTTTATCTGCCCTTCCATTCTAAATGACAGTTTTGCTGGATAGAGTAATCTTGGATGCAGGTCCTTGCCTTTCATGACTTGGTATACTTCTTTCCAGCCCCTTCTTGCCTGAAAGGTCTCTTTTGAGAAATCAGCTGACAGTCTTATGGAAACTCCTTTGTGGGTAACTGTCCCCTTTTCTCTTGCTGCTTCTAAGATTCTCTCCTTATTTTTAATCTTGAGTAATGTAATTATAATGTGTCTTGGTGTGTTCCTCTTTGGGTCCTGCTTCTTTGGGACTCTCTTGAGCTTCCTGGACATCCTGGAAGTCTATTTCTTTTGCCAGATTGGGGAAGTTCTCTCTCATTATTTGTTCAAATAAATGTTCAGTTTCTTGGTATTCCTCTTCTCCTTCTGGCATCCCTATGATCCGGATGTTGGGCCGTTTACAGATGTCTTAGAGGTTCCTAAGCCTCTCCTCAGTTTTTTGAATTCTTATTTCTTCCTTCTGGTCCACACCATTGATTTGAGCCCCAGTTTCCTTCTCATCTCTATTGGTTCCCTGCAGATTTCCCCTTATTTCCTTTATATTATCCTTCATTTGTTCAAGTAATTGAGACAATCTTTCTTCAAATCCTGTGAGCATCCTGATTATCAGTGCTTTGAACTTTGCATCTGATAGGTTGGCTGTCTCTTCGTCCCTTCGTTGTAATTTTTCTGGAGCTCTGTTCTGTTCTTTCATTTGGGCCATTTTTCCCCCCTCAGTGTGCCTGTTACTTTAAGGGGCGGAGCCTTAGGTGTTTGTCAGTGCAGGGGCAACCTACGTCATTGTGTTGTGACGCTTCCTTTGGGGGCGGGGCCTGGGAGGGAGCAATGGTGCTTGCTCCCATTCACCCCAGCCCCAATAAGCTCTCCTGTGAGGCTGGGAGCCGCTCCAGCCACCACCTCAACCCTCTCAAGTGCTTTCAACAGGTGGTCCGGGGCTTCCCCCCCCACCCCGCGATGGTCGGTTGTGATGTGGGATGCGTGGTCTTCTCCACTCCCCAGCTCCTTCTCCCGGTCTATCTGCATGTGAAAGAGGTACTGCCTGGTCCACCAGTCTTGGCCCTGCTCGTTCCCATGGGCTTCTCCAGGTGTGCTGGCTGTGGGCTTCGCTGAGTGCAGGGGCTGCATTTTGGCCAGGTGTGCCAGCAGTGAGCCTCTCCCGGCAAACGGCTGTCTCGCTGCATGCGCTCTGTGTGCGCTCTCCGCCCGGCTCCACCCTGCTTACCGATCTGGATGAACGTGTCCTCTCTAACTTCTTGGCTGTCGGACTTCCACTCAGTTCAATTCTCTGTCCGTTCTGGTTGTCTGTTTTGCTTTTTAACTCACTGTTTTTCCTCTTTGGTTGTGAGCAGAGGTGCAGTGTGTCCACCTACGCCTCCATCTTGGCCGGAAGTCTCTGGATACTATTTTAAAACAAACAAAACTTCTTAAAACCATCAAAGAGATGGAAAGACTATAAGGAATTATTGGGTCAAAGTCAAAGAGGATGTGGAATCTCTGAAAGGAAATGGGAGTACTGAAGTCTCCCCTCTAAGGGCATATGCCAAATCTGGCAAACTTGAGCTACAATTTTCAGCCCCTTGGATTGTGAAGAAGTCAAAGGCCAGTGACAAACAAGCTGGGGAGTTGAATTAGTTTGCTAAGTGTGCCATTACAAACTACTACAGACTAGGTGGCTTAAACAACAGAAATTTATTTTTTCCACAGTTCTGGAGGCTGGAAAGTCCAAGATCAAGGTATCAGCAGGTTTGATTTAATTCTGAGGGCTCTCACTGTGGCTTGTAGATAGCCACTTTTCTGTCTTCACATGGTCTTTCCTCTGTGCATGTGCACCCCTGGTGTCTCCTTTTGTGTCCACATTTCCTCCTCTTATAAAGACACCAGTCAGAGTGGAAAACAGCCACTTTAAGGGCTTGGCTTTAACTTCATCACCTCTTTAAAGTCCCTACCTCCAAATGCAGTCACATTGTAAGCAGGGGTGTCCAACCTGTGGCCTGAGGGTCGCGTGAGGCTCAGGGTGGCTATGAATTTGGCCCAACACAAAATTGTAAATTTACTTAAAACATTATGCGATATTTTTGTGATTATGTGTCACAATATATTTAATGTGTGGCCTAAGAAAACTCTTCTTCTTCCAGTGTGGCCCAGAGATGCCAAAAGGTCGGACACCCCTGTTTGGGGGTTGGAGTTTCAACATATGAATTTGGGACAAAATTTGGCCCATAAAAAGAGTATAATATGAAACGCTCCCCATTTAGCACTAAGACCCCTCTGGTAAGAGAACCAGAAGTAAATAACCCTTCCAACCCTATCACCATGGGGCTGCATGGAAGGTTGCCTTGATGGTGACTAATGGGAAGTAGGGGCTGTCTCTGAGAAGCTGTAGCCCCAGGCCAGCTCTTACATGTTGATTTGAAGCACAAATTCTTATCACCTGTGTGGTTCAGAAAACCTCAAGTTATAAGTTTAGTCTAAATTGGTCTTGGTATGGTAGTGCCCCTAAATGATTGGCAGGAACAAAGGTAAATCCCCTATAGAAAATGTGCCTTCATCTTAGACCTCAAAAAATTCCTACAAATAATTTTACAAAACATAAGCACCTCACAGTAAAAAATAAAATAAGCACACAAACAGAAACCCAGGCACCATGTATGAGAAGCAGTATAAATGACAGAATAAACATATGTGCAAAGACTTCAGATATTGTAATTATCGGACATGCATTAAATAATAACTATTATTATTATGTTTAAAGAAATATTAGTTTAAAAGCATATGCAATAAACAACAAACTGTTTTTATAAAATAGCTAATCAGGTTTGAAATATAAATAGAACTTAAATTAAAAAATACAATAAAAATTTTCAGCTTTTTCATACAAGTTGCAAACATACAGAAAATTTGTAAGAACAGATAACACCTGCATACTACTACCTAGCCTAGATTTAACAATTGTTAATAATTTTATTATGTGTTTTTAAATTTGGTACACCATTTTTCCTGGCTGGTGTAGCTCAGTGGATCGAGTGCAGGCTGCGAACCAAAGGGTCGCCGGTTCAATTCCCAGTCAGGGCACATGCCTGGGTTGCAGGACAGGTCCCCAGTGGGGGCCACGTGAGAGGTAACCACACATTGATGTTTCCCTCCCTCTCTTTCTTCCTCCCTTCCTTTCTGTCTAAAAATAAATAAAATCTTTAAAAAAATTGGTACACCATTTAAAAGTTGAGGACATCGTGGATTGAGCGCGGGCTGGGAACCAAGCGGTCCCAGTTCGATTCCCAGTCAGGGCACATGCCTGGGTTGCGGGCCAGGTCCCCGTGAGGGCCATATGAGAGGCAACCATACATTGCTGTTTCCTCTCCCTCTCTTTCTCCCTCCCTTCCCCTCTCTCTCTAAAAATAAATAAAAATAAAATCTTAAAAAAAAAAAAAA
>PVJI01020897.1:0-28072 GCA_004026765.1 Micronycteris hirsuta | reverse complement strand
TTGGGAGCTCCCTTGTAGGTAGCTAACTGCTTTTTTCTTGCTGCTTTTAAGATTCTCTTTGTCTTTCACCTGTGGTTTTTTAATTATGATGTGTCTTGATCTGAGCCTCTTTGGGTTCATCTTGTTTGGGGTTCTCTGAACTTCCTGACTGTATGTCTATTTCCTTCACCAGATTAGGGAAGTTTTCAGTCAGTATTTCTTGAAATAAGTTTTCATTCCCTTGCTCTCTCTCTTCTTCTGGTACCCTTATGATGTGGGTATTGTTACACTTGGAGTTGTCTCAGAGGTCCCTTAAACAATTCTCACTTTTCTTTCTTTCTTTCTTTCTTTTTTTTTTTTGCTGTTCCATTTGGGTGTTTTCTGGTACCTTGTCTTCCAAATTGCTGATTTGATTCTCTACTTCATCTAATCTACTGTTGATTCCCTTTAATGTATTCTTACTTGAGTTATTGTATTCATTTCTGACTAGTGTTTTTAATGGTTTTTATCTCCTTTATATGTTTCTTATTTCTTTGTTAAAGTTCTCATGAGTTCCTCTACTCTTCCCTGTGATCGCTGAGCATCCGCATAAACAGTGTTTTGAACTCTGTATTTTATTGAGTACTTATCTCCATTTTGTTTAGTTATTTTTTCTGGAGTTTGGTCCTGTTCTTTCCTTTGGAACATTTTTTTGTCTTTTAAATTTTAGTGTCTCCCTGTGTTTGTTTCTATATATCAGTTAGAACTGCTACATCTCCCCATCTTGGGAGAGTGGGCTTACACCGTAGGTGTCATGTGAGGCCCAGTAGCACAGTCTGCTTGGCCACCTGAACTGGGTGCCCCATGAACGGCCCTTGTGTGGGTGCTGTGTCTCTTCCTGTTTTAGTTGAGCCTTGATTGTTGTTGGCACATCAGTGGGAAGGACTGACCTTCCGGCTGATTGACTGTGAGGACCTGCTGTGACTGCTGGCTAGGAGCTGTTGGACAGGGGTTGTCACCATGCAGCAGGATTGTGTTAGTCGGGCTCTGGCGCCTGCTACATCTGCCTTTTGGGTGTGTTGTTTGTGAAGGTGGTTATGCCATGGCGGTGCTATCATATGGTCTGAAGCGTGTCACTGGGTAAGTTGGTTCTGGGGCCTTTGGGTGGAGGTTCTTGTAACAGCCAAGGTCAGCTGTTGTCTGTACCTTCTGAAGCCACCTGGTGTAAGCTACAAAGTGATCTGCAAGTGGTTGCCATTTGTGCTTGGCTTGGGGGTGTCTAGGACAGACTCAGCTGTGAACTAAGGCTAGGCGCCACCAGTGCCAGGCTTGTGCCACTTAGCAAGATGTGTGGGGCATGCCAAGGCCAGACACTGCCTGTTTGGGGTTTTGTAGAAATTGTAGAAAAGTCTGCAGGAGGAGCCAAGATAAGCTGTTTGTACGTAAAAGCCACTGGAAGTGGCTTGAGTGGGCTAGCAAGTTGGATGGGGCAGAGTCACAGAGAATCACTGGGGTGGGGCAAACAGAACTGGCCAGGTTGATGGAAACTCAGACTGGCAGCCCACGTGTCCTGCAGGCTGGGTAGGGGAGGGGTTCAACAAAGGAACAATGGCTTCTGCCAGCAGTGCTTTCTGAGTCAAAGCTGCTCCACCAGCTCTCACCCTGTAGCCAGACAGTTCAGTTCCCTTTGGTATGTCCCTGGTGCTTTTCAAGCTGCTGTCCCAGTGCTGGAGCTCAGAGAAAGTGAGTTCATCAGCAAGTAAGTCCATGACGAGCCCTTTAAGAGGAATAGCTGGGACTGGAGAGGTCCTCCATCTCACTGAGCCACAGTCTCTGCTGGCTTTCATGGCTAGAAGTTATGGGGACTTCTCTTCCTGGCTCTGGAACCCTGGGCTGGGGGCCTGGTGTGGGGCTGGGATCCTTTGCTCTCAGGGGGAATTGCTGAGATATCCCTCCCATTTCTTAGTTGCCATATGTGGCTTGTTCCGTGTCTAGTCCCCTCCTGTTAGTCTCCACGTGGCTTCTTATGTATATCCTTAATTATAAAATTCCTGTTTAGCTAAATTTTGGGCATTTCCAAGGATGGCTGTTCTGTAGTTTAGCTATAATTTTGATGTGGCTGTGGGAGGTGAGCACAGCATTAACTCCTCTGTCACCTTGACTAAAGTTCCACATTTACTGTATTTTGCCATGTAAAATATACACCCACATTTTTGGCTGAAACTTTCAAAACAAATCTTTTGTTTTAACTTTTAATTCAGTTTTAACTTATTTATACTTAGATATGTGTTTTTTGTATTATAAAGGAATTTTAGCATTTATTTTTTTTTATTTTTATTTATTTTTTAAAGATTTTATTTATTTATTTTTAGAGAGAAGGGAAGGGAAGGAGGAAGAGAGGGAGAGAAACAGCAATGTGTGGTTGCCTCTCACATAGCCCTCACTGGGAACCTGGCCTGAAACCCAGGCATGTGCCCTGACTGGGAATCGAACCGGGACCCTTTGGTTCCCAGCCCGCGCTCAATCCACTGAGATACACCAGCCAGGGCGAATTTTAGCATTTATTTTTGAGCATATTATGGTACAAAAATTTGGGCAAAAAGTATGCATTATACATGGCAAAATGTGGTATTTTTTTTAAGATTTTATTTATTTATTTTTAGAGAGAGGGGAAGGAGAAAGAGAGGGAGAGAAACAGCAATGTGTGGTTGCCTCTCACATGGCCCTCACTGGGGACCTTGCCTGCAACCCAGGCGTGTGCCCCAACTGCGAATTGAACCGGGACCGCTTGGTTCCCAGCCCGTGCTCAATCCACTGAGCTACACCAGCCAGGCAAAATGTGGTATTTTAAAAATAAAATTTAGCTCATGATTTTTTTCTCTTGGAGTTTTTAATTGCTTTCTTTACTCTTTGCTAAAAAAAAAATGACACATGCCTTATTTCCCATGATTTAGAAGTTAGATAAAATACGTAAGAACATTCATCTTCTTACTCTGTCCTTGATTTGACTATATCCATTTCTGAGGTATTTCTTGGAGACCACAGACTGCCTGTTCTAATTTTGATTTATTGCGCTCTAGATCTTCTAATACTTATCATCCCAAAATTTGATTCATCCCAAATTTGATTCTTGTTTTTTAAGTCCCATGACATTTTTCTTGTTTTTAATCCTTATTTTGCTGTAGTATGTCCACAAGTACGTTATTCAAAAAAGGTGCATGAAAAGTAAAACATATGACTCTTTGAAAATAACTTTCAATGGTAGCCTTGAGATAATATCCCTTCAGCACCTTGAAGGAGTGGCATCCTTTTTTTGAGAAAATGAGAGTTTATGATGTCATTCTGAATCTCACTCCTTCCTGAGTCACCTGTGCTACCACTCCTTTGCTCAAAAGGACAGTTATCTTTTGTTCTTGATCCTTGACTTCTGAATTTCATTAGGACATGCCTCTGTGTGAGTCCATTTACATCCACTCTGTTTGGTACTGACTGAGGCCATGCAGTATGGGCACATGTCTCTTCAGGTCTAGCAAATTCTCACTGTTCTTTCTTTCTGGAATTCCCATCGGTAACACATTGCTCAACCCCAATTTACCCTCTGTATGTTATCTTGCCTCTCATACTTTCTGCCTCTTTTGTGTATTATATGTCATATTGTATTATATGTACATAATTTGTGTTATATTTATTATATACTCATTATATATATGTATTTATTATACCCATATACATACATACATACATACATACATACATACATACATGGCTTCATCCTAGGAGATTTCCTTGTTTTTCCTGGTCCTCCCACTGAATTCTGTGTGCCATCAGTGATACAATTCATTTCAAAGTTCTTTGTAGAGTTGTCTAAGAGTTCTTTTTTTTTTTCTATAGCATCCCATTCCACTTTTATGGATATATTTTTCTTAATTTTCTTCAAGGACATGAATTAGAACTTTCAAAATGTGCTCTTCTTTATTTCCACTGCAATCAGTTACTGGGTGTGAATCTACCTGTCTTGTCTGTCAGTCTGAGCTTCTCATATCACTGATTTTCCCCAGTATCTGATGGGTCTCAAGGTTAAATGAAGAGCTGCACTGTGTTTCCTAGGAGCTGGGAGGGGTGCTGTCTGCTGCTGACTTACAGGTCTCTCACCGAGGTGAGAGGACTGAGAGGAAGCTCTGTGCACAAGGTCAGATCTTGGGCTTTGTTTTTGTCCTTTCACTTGTTGGCGAGTGAGCGGGTGACTGGTCTTCAGGCTGAGCGGCTCCAAACAAAAGAAAAGTACTTTAAAGAGGGCACTGGTACCCCAAGAGTAGTCTTCGGTTTCCCCAAAGAGCTATTAAATTCCCTCCTACTTCTCTTTTTGGCTGTGTGTTAAGTGCCTGGCTGCACATAGTCTGAGTTCTTTGGAATCAGGGACTAGTGCAGGGAGCTGGAAGAAGAGTGTGGGGAGCCAAGTAGCAAATTATAGGGTAAACAGATTTAATGATCCCCTCTGGCCATTTCCAGTTCTCTTGCTCATCGCTGCCCTCCTCCTTCACTACCAACTCTAAGCCCAGAGTTTCTCCTGGGTTCTGGCCACTTCCTGCCCCTCTTCCTCTGAAGCCCTTTCCAAGTGTACTCTGCATCCCTTTCCTGGTCTACTTGATCTGTCACCCATTTTTGTCCTCTTTCCATTTTTTCCAGAAATTTATTGTACTATCCCTTTCTCAGTTTTCACACTTCAATGGGCTTATTCCTCTTTCTTAAAAAAAAAAAAAGAAAAAGAAAAAACCACTGTATTTATATGATCACTTTCAAGGGATCACAGGATGTCATCTCAAACCAGAGCCTCACTAGGGATTTTGATGGATTAACCTTGAGAAGTTTCAGTGGACAGTGCTAATAAAAACTTGGTAGAAAACATCATCTGTTCCAAGAACCTTTAATAGAGAGCATCTGTCTTACCCACAGAGCAGAAAGTGGTTATGAAAAAGAAGGGGAGGATGCAGAATGTGGGCCAACTGACAAATAAAGAGAAAGGAAGACTAAGATTCTGAGTAGGAAAAAAGGCAGCAAATGGGGAAGGGGGGTCATAGTACCTCAGCAGACTGCCAGAGTCTGGGAAGATGTGGATACTTCCAATCTAAGACACCAGCCCCAGTGCACTGCATCAAATTTAACTCATCTCTGCGGTGAGGGCGCCTCTTGGGATCAGACCCTTTGAAAGGAAAGCCCTCAGCTTGGCATTTAAGCCCTCTGTATCATGGTCCATATTACCTTTGCAGTCCTGCTGCCTACTCCCCACCACCACCCCCTCCAATACATTTTTCTCTAGCAACACTGGCCTTTTTGCTGCTTCTAGTGCAATCTTTGTTTGCCCATCTATCCCTTTGCTGACACTTTTCCCTCTACCTGGAAGGCCTTTTTGCCAGTCTCTACTTTTACCCTTTCTGACAGCATGGATGGAACTGGAGACTATTACGCTAAGTGAAATAAGCCAGTTGGTGAAACAAATGTCATATGATCTCACTTATAAGAGGAATCTAATGAACAAAATAAACTAATCAGCAAAATAGAATCAGAGACATGGAAACATGGAACAGACTGAGAGCGGCCAGAGGAAAGGGGGGGATGGTAGAAAGAAAGGGAAGTGAGTCGTCAAAGAACATGTATGAATGACCATGAACATGGACAACAATGTGGGGATGGACTATGGGAGCCGGAGAGGGAGTGTGGGCTGGACAGAGGAGGGCAAAGGAGGAAAAATTGGGACAACGGTAGTAGAATAAACAAGAATTTTAAAAATATCAAAAATTAAGTTCAGATACTTAATTTTTGAACTTAAAAAGTGAGAGTGTGGTAGTAGGAAGGGGCCAACTCACAAAATAATTTCTGGTGCAAAGGATCAGGTGATACTTTCTTCTGTAAAATGTAATCCCAGAAATGAAATCAAATACTGACTTGCAACTCTATCTGTATGTAGCCAGGGCTTAATTTATACAACTGCAAGTATGATGCTAGAAGCGCTTCCAGGAGTGGAGCAAGAGTGACCTGTCCCCAGGCCTACGTCCTTCTTCCTCTCTTGTGAAACAGCTTAGTGAAATATCCTGGAAAAGGAACACCATCCCAGTGACTGTAAAATGTCACCTGCCTTCAGGGTTTGGGGAAACCTAACGTGATATAGAATATAAAAACCCTGTGAACTCTAAAGTGATGTTCATGTGATTCTTCAACATGTTATTGTACCGGAAGAAAAATTTCCATCCATGCATCTACACCCCAGAACCCTCTTCTGTGGCACTTGTCATATCCAGCTCCAAGGCATAGTTATTGGTGTGCAGGTACTGTGTGTAATGACATCTATGCATCCTGAAACTGTTACCTTCTGCAAAACTGCACAGCAAAAATGACAGGCTTATGGAAAAGTGGGATTGGGGGACTCCACTGAAAATGTACAGAATTTTGTATCCCAACCCCTGAAAACTCAACAACGCCTTCTAATTCCAATGAAAATGCCAGCACAATTAAATCACCAGAGAGTTTTTACCCTATCTCATGTCCCTTGATTCTCTGAAACCGTAAAGCTGGGGACCTGTGCTCCTTTGCAATTGGATTCACTTCTAACAAGACCATTCTAATCAACTAAGGATCTGATCTAGATGGAGCCTTCTTCATTAATCCACTGCTTTCGCAGATGGGGAAATGTCTTCACCTGCCTGGAGCCTTCCTAGAAAATAGTATAAACCACCGCAGTTCTCCTATGGCCGTAAAACTAGTTATGCTAGCACTAAGGTTTCAGGGTATTTTTCGTAAAGTCTATATCTATGGCTAAATGTGCTCATTTTCTATTACTGCTATAGCAAAATACAGCAAACTTAAAGACTTAAACAACACAAATTTAGTATTTTACTGGTTAGGTGGTCAGAAGTCCGAAGTGGGTCTCATTGGGTGCAAATCAAGGCATTTGACTGGGCTGGTTCCCTCTGAAAGCTCTAGGGTAGAACCTATTTTCCTGCCTTTTCCAACTTCTAGAGGTGGCCACACTTCCTGGCTTATGGTCCCCTCCTCCGTCTTCAGTGGCTGGCTGAGTCTTTCTCCCCTGGCGTCACTCGGACACTCATGGTGCTACCTCAGTCTTTCACTTATAAAGGTCATTGTGATTACATTGGGCCACCCAATAAACCAGGATTATCTTCCCATCTCAAGGTCAGATGCTTAGCAACCTAATTCTACCTGCAACTTCAATCCCCCTTTGCCATGTAATGTAACACAGTCACAAATTCTGGGGATTAGAATGTGAATATCTGGGGAGAGGCATTATTCTGCCAACCACCCCAGGATTTTTTCTTTAATTGTAAAAAGCCTGCCCCCAATCACATCAAGATATTTACAAGAACAGAAAAGTGTATGTGAACCCACATGGCTTCCACATTATACCAATTCATTCCTCTGCAATCATGTCTGAAGTGATTCACACTAAAGGAACACATGGCAGAGCAGACTGTGTCTTATTCCTCCCTTTTGAACATGAATTCCCTGATGGCCAGGGACCTGTCTCTCTCTTGTATTCCTCACCATGCATTCTACACAGTGGCTGCCACAGTAAAGAATTGTTGAAATAAATTGAGTTATTACAAAGTAGACAAATATCTGTACAGCTAAAGCAACCCTTTGGATTAAGGAGGAAGTATAACTCATTGTCTAAACAACGAATTAGGAGACAAATTTTGTGAGAAAAACGTACCTTCAGCACAAAGTTGTCCTCAGCCTGGAGCTTCAGCTCCACCACTGCCTTCCTAACCAAAGCTTCGAAGTTGAGGTCTCTCCTCCGAGGGACATCCAGGGTGGGGAAGAGGTCCCCGATCAGGCCCATGAACACTGGCATGTCATCAGTCACTATCTTGGGGGTGTTGAAATCTCGCAGGGAGCGCATCAGGACTTGGTCCTCAGGCCTGTCAGGGTCTCCTCGCTTTAGAGATCCGGCCACTACCAGCACAGACTTGATGGCCCGCAGGCCCCAGTCATAGTGATCCTGAGGGAGGGCAGCAAGAGTTAGACTGGAGCAGCTGGGAAGCAGCGTACCATATGCTCAGGCTAGCATCTGCAAAATTATAGAGAGCACATCAGGGCTAGGCCATTTTGAGGCCAAGGCAGAAGCACTGCAAAGAATGATGTAGGAGGTGAGCTCAGGATCCTGGTTTCTGGCCTGGCATCAGTTACTTTTCTAGTCATAATGACAGCAAAGCAGACACAGAACATACAGGGAACTGGGGTTAAGCAGAACCACTTCCAAACCTATCCAGCTACCTCTTGTACATCAATGGTAACTCTTAGAAACTGCTGAGACTGACCTTACGTGATCGACCTGGGAGGCCTTCAAACTCTTTGAGAAAAGGAGTTAAAATAGTTTCATAAAAATTCAGTCACTTCTGGTCAAGATGGCAGAGTAGGTAAATCCTGCGTTAGCCTCCCCCCCATGACAACATCAAAATTACAACTGAATTATAGAACCACCACCCTCAAGAACCTCTTAAAGGCTCACTAAACAGAAATGTCATCACTAAGGATACAAAGAAGCTGGTTCCTGACAGGTAGTAGGGATGGAGATGAGAAATGGACTAATTCCACACCCATGGAAGCAGCCCAAGTGTCCATCAGTAGACAAGTGGATAAAGAAAGCTATGGTACATTTACACAACGGATACCATTCAGCTGTAAAGAAGGAAGAGGAGAAGAAGCAGCAGAATCTTTTACTGTTTGTGACAGAATGGATGAACCAGAGAACATTAGACTAAGAGAAATAAGCCAGTCAGAGAAAGATAATTACCAAATGATTTCACTCATATGTGGAATCTAATGAACAGACTGATGTGAAATAGAAACATTGATTGGTTGCCTCCCTGCTCCAACAGGGGATCAAACCCGCAACCTAGGTATGTGTCTTGACTGGGAAATGAACCTGCAACCTTTTGGTGTATGGGACAACACTCCAACCAACTGAGCCACCTGCCCAGGGCCAAAGAGAGACTGTTAAAAGCAGCAAGAGAAAAGCAGGTAGTTACCTAACAAGGGGGTTCCCATAGATTGTCAGCTGATTTCTCAACAGAAACTTTGCAGGCCAGAAGAGATTGGTGTGAAATATTCAAAGTAATGAAAAATAAGACTTACAACCAAAATTACTGTACTCAACAAGGCTATCATTTAGATTTGAAGGAGAGGTAAAGAGCTTTCCCAGATAAGAAAAAGTTGAAGGAATTCGTCCCCCCCAAATCAGCATTATAAGAAATGTTTTCTTTATGAAAAGAAATAAAAAACATGAATTAAAAAATATCACAAAGAAAAAAATTTTACTGACAAAGGCAAACACATAATAAAAGCAGTGGATCAAACAGCACTAAAAGGTAGTACAAAGATTAAAAGACAAAAAAGTAGGAAGATCATGTGTAATCATAACAGTAAACTAAAGGATACACACAAGTATACACATAAAATAAATAAAAATTAATAACAAAAACATAAACATGAAGTGGGTGAGTAAAAATGACAGTGACTTTAGAATGTGTTGAAACTTAATTGACCATCAACTTAAAACAGACTTCTTATACACATAGCTTGGTATATCTGAAGCACACAGTAACCATAAAACAAAAATCTACAAGATATGTACAAGAAATAAAGAGAAAGGAGTCCAAACACAGCACTAGAGAAAGTCATCCACAGAGAAGAAAAGAGGGTAAGAAAATAGGAAAGGAATAGAAAAGAGAAAAAAAAATCAGAAAGCAATGAATAAAATGGCAATAACTACATACCTATCAAAATAATTTTAAATGTAAATGGATTAAATTATCCAATCAAGAGACAAATGGGTAAAGAAGTGGTATGGATATACAATGAAATATTCCCTAGCCATAAAAAAGAATTAAATCTTGTTATTTGCAACAGCACAGATGGACCTAGAGAGTATTATACTATGTGAACTAAGTCAGACAGAGAAAGGCGAATACCATATGATTTCACTTATACATGGAATCTAAAAAAGAAAATAAACAAGCAAGACAGAAACAACCTCATAGATACAGAGAACAAACTGATGGTTGCCAGATTGGGACGGGGAGAGGTATTAGGGGAGGGGTTAAAAAGGTGCAGGGATTAAGAGGTACAAAATGACAGTTACAATTACAAAATAATAGTCACAGGGATGTAAAGTACAGCTTATGGAATATAGTCAATCATATTGTAATAACGATATATGGCATAGAGTGGGTGTGAGACTTATTGGGGGATCACTTTCCAAGTTATATAAATCTCCATCACTATGGTGTACACCTGAAACCAATATAAAATTGAATGGTAAAACTATTTTGTGAAAGGTGGAACCCACTGGTCACAGGTTGTGATAGATTCTGTGAAGAGTGGACCATACTGCTGACATTATCCTAGGAGCAGTATGGTGGGGGAAGTGGTGGAGTGTGCAGTTCAGAGCACAGAATCTGAGCTGAGACAGATCAAGGTTCAAATCCCAGCTCTGCTACTTGCTTCATAGCAGATCGTTATGTGATGTGCTGTAAAGGACAATTCAGTGTGCCATGAAGATAATAGACATGGTGGCTATACTGGAAACTGTCTGTCTTCCCTCTCCTGAGCCTGTGTGTGGAACAGGAGTTCCTCTGGCCTTGACTGTACTTCTCTCATCTGTGCTTGACTGAATTCTACTTCCTCGGGTCTTTTTTATTATTGTTTCTTCAGGGCAGTCTGATCCTTAGCCTATGTACTGCCACTATCTTCTTTGTCTTCACTGCACACCACACTCAAAGAAACCAATGTAGGTACAGCAAGTACAATCTGGAGAAGGCTGTGGAATGAAGCTGTGGAAGTTGGCAAGAGACAGAGCTCCATGCGAGTCTCTTGTGGAGAGTGATAAATATATTGATCTTTATTGTAAGAATACTGAGGAGCATTTTCAAGTGAATCACTCTAGCTGTTTGCTAAAGAATGAATTCAAGGGACTAGAATAGAGGTGGAAAAACTAGTTCTAAAAGTTTAAGCATGAGACATGTGGTTGGAACTAAAGTCTGAGAAAGAAAAGAACATGTTTGAGAAGTATGCAGAGGGTAGAATGAGCAGCAGTTCACTCACGATGAGACAGAGGGCTGAGGTAGGAGAAGGTTATCAAGGATAACTCCCAAGGTTCCAGAATTAGCAAGTGGGTAAATGGTAGCTACTGAAGGAAGAAATGCCGAAGTAGGCTTGGGGGGAGGCTGATAGGAAGATCAGCTTTAGATGTTGACCTAGAGGTGCTTTTTAGGCATGCAGGGGAACTATGGTGTAGACCATTGATTATACAGGCTCAGTGTGCAAAAGAGAGGTTAGGGATGGGGTCGTGAAAGTGAGTTGCTGGCTTGGAAGTCACTGGAGGCAGAGAACCTGGAGAGAGGCTGTGATGAGCAAAGGGCTTGGGAAGGATGAGGAAATTAGGAGAGGCTTTTAAATCCATCTTGGACAGGTTTCACAGGGCTGAGAGAGCTTGTGTTTTGGCAACAAAGGTGATCCAAGAAAGATTCCCCAAAGGAAAGTGTTGATGGACACCAGGAAATTCTCTGTCCAGGGCACCAACATTGGAGATTCTTGGTAATGTTTTAAGGAGTTATTTCGGTGAGGCGATCTTCCCTAGGCAGGACCCACATTTAAGGCCAAGCAGCGGTGAAAAGCCAGGGGCTCTTGGTGCCCAGCTTTCTCTCTTCAACGCTCTGTCCCTCTCAACTCCCTTTAGCAGAAGACAGTTCCCTCCAAGGTCTTTCTCAGCTGCTGCCATGTGTCTCACGGGACACCGGTGATCTACGAGGTGTTGCCACACATTCAAGTAAAATTGGGAGTTCTGAGGTCAAATTTTAAAAATGCTGGGCTAAGAAAACGGACACAAATCTTAATTATAGAAGTGTTCAGAACTTTTAATAAGCTTATGGGCACAGTGACTGTAGAAGTCTCTAATAACTTCCTTAACACAATGGCCCTGGAATCCGTCCAGAGATATGGCAGTCACACAACTGATCTTCTGGTTCAACTAGGGAGTGTACCTGTTTGGAGAGAAGCTCTTTGCACAACTGGTAAAGGGTGATGAACTTCCTGGCTAATGACCGGGCTTCAATGAATCCTTCCGCCACCAGCATGATCTCACAGATCAATTCAAAGTCTGGAACAACCATTGCGCAGGGCCTGTGCACAGGGAGACAAAGGGGAAGACAGTTCCCTACCGCACAGCCGGAGGGGGGCGTCTAAGGCAGGAGGCACCAGATGAGATCACAGATGGAGGCGCCCATGAATGTAAAAACCTAAAACTTTGAGGTGGTTTCCTCTAAGACCTTCAACTGAAAGTTGTGTGAACCAAGTATAAAGGAAGTGAACACTCTTCCCCAAGTTGATGGATGATGTTAGCAGACACAGGCAGAGTTTGGGGCTACAACTCAAGCCTTGTAACTCGAGTCTAGAGCCTTTACACAAGACACTGATTAGTAAAGCAAGTTGTGGAGAACAGGTGAGGGGCCGAGGCTGAGGAGCTGAGTCCCTCTTGGTGTCTATAGGAAACTGAGGATCTCTCTTTCCTCATCCTGAGCACATGGCTCTTCTAAGCCTAGACACTAACGGCTTATGTTGCACTTACCTGCATACAGATATAAATGCTTATACTTAATGCTGAGGGTTAGAGTAAGTACTTATTAACCTCACCTTGTCCCAAAACGGCCTTCATGAGAATGCAGGAGTGGCTTTTTGTCTCTGTAGGAGAATTTACTTTGCTTTTTTCCCCCCTCTGGCTCTAGAAACATTTTATTTTAAAATTACTTATTTTTAAATTAACTTATTAGGTATATAATAGGAGCCTAGGGTTGTTACAATCTTTAATTGCATTTTCCCTACATTGATACAAAATTTTCAAAAACATTTCATTCAAGTACATTTTTCCTTCAAGTTATTCTACATGGCATTCAAAGTCAAGGAGCAACAAAATACTTAGAAACTCAAAAAATATTTTGCAACATGAACTAAAGTTAAATATATATCCACACTATGGAATGTGACGTGGCTGTGGTAAATAATGTGTAAAAGAAAAAAAGTAGTCAATGACCTGGGGAGACATCAACCAATAAAGGTAGGATACTAAACTATGTGGGGTCTGATCCCAAGTTTGAGAAAGAAATACATACTCTGCCCACAGAACACTGGGAGGAAGAATGCCAGGTGGTTACACTGATTGTCTCTTGCGGGGTGGGGGGGGGCTGTGCTGGCACAGAGCAGAGTCTGGGGCCAGACAGCCTGGGTTCAAACTGCAGTCCTGCTGCTTGCCAGCCGGGTGACTAGCTAACCCTAGTAACTAGGGTCACTACCTTGAGCGGTTTGCTGAATCCATCTGTTTTCTTGTTGTACTAACAGTATCCCCCCCACACGATTTTTTTGTGAGATTTAAATATAAAATTATGTTCATATTTATTGCTTTTACAAATATTCTTCAGTGCTCCCCCCGCCTCCAATTTTCTATGGATATATGTTCTGTTCAAATTCAGGGGGAAATATGAGGACTAATTCTTATAGGGGATAACCCAGCTCCATTATCATTTGTGACACAGGCTAGTTTATTAAGTACTCTGTGTGAACAACTAGGAAACGGCAGGGTGTTCGATGGCACCAGTTTAGACAGCCTGCTGAAATTCCCACAAGCTCTCGGCTGAAGCGGGGCCCTGGCTGAAGGAGGAGATAACCACCCGCTCCCGTGAGGCAGGAACTTGCCAGCCCTGGGGCAGTTCAGACGTGAGGGGCTTGGGTGCCCAGGGAGCTTCCCTTGGCCGCCCAGGCCCTCACATCCAGAGCCAAGACAGACAACTTCATCACAGCTCCCCTGGCCTCGCTCCTGGGTAGCCGTCCAGTGGGAGGACCATGAGACGCCATGAGCGTCTTTTAGGTTGCTCTTTGTTGGGCTGACATCTCTTTTCCGAAAAAACAATGGAGATTCCAGCTCCTGCTAGGATAGGCATTTGTGTTTTCTTGTCAAAATAAAGAAGATTTTAAAACATGGTCCTATCTATCACTGGCAAAGGTAAAAATAAGCATTCTCATGGGCCTTGCTATTAGGAATGTAACTTGGCACGTCTGTTTTTAGAAAGCAATTTAGCAATGTGTATCAAAAGCCTTAAAAATGTTCCTCCCTCTTAACTCCGTGATTCCACTTCTGGGAAACTAGCCAAAGAAAATAATCACGCATACAGAAAAAAAGACATTTACAAAGATGTGTATTATAACATTATGCATAAACATTTTAAATGTTAGAAAGAGTCTTAATATTTAACTAGGGGGAGTAGTGGATTTCAGATGGACCATGTACTTGAAAGAATAAAATGCAGTCATGAAATGAGATTTATATGCTAAGCAAAATAAGCTAAGCAGTGAAAGACAAATACCGTATGATCTCACCTTTAATCAATAAAACAAACAAATAAACAAGCAAGATATAACCAAAGACACTGAAATAGAGAGCAGGCTGACAGTGACCAGAGGGGAGGAGGAGGGAATTTTAGGGGAAAAGGGTAAATGGTTTGCAGGAGCAATTATAGAGGACATATGGACAATAATGGGGGGAGTGGGAGTGAGGTGGGGAGGGCTGGGGCGTTGGGCTGGGGTGGGGGGAAAAGGCAGAAAACTGTACTTGAACAATTAAAAAATAAATTAAAAAAGAAGAATATCTAACAGAGGAAACTATGATATGGTTATGATAGACTATGAAATGAAATACGAAACAATATCAAACTGTGTGTAGATGACAAATGAAGACTATAAATATATGGCTTTAAAACATGCACATAAAGAAAAACAGACTACAATTAAGCAAAAAAACATTTTACTGGTGATGACATTAAAGGTGGTTTTTAAAAAAATCTACTTGTCTATATATTCAAAATGTCCTCTAATTCACAGGTCACGCCTTTCCAGCAGAAACAATGAAAGAAGCTTCCCTTGGGGCACTCACGTGGGTGGGGCCAATGCTCACCTGAAGAGAGCCTTCAGGTTCTCCGGCAGCTCTGTGCGGCCAGCATAGCCAGGGTTCATGGTGATGAAGATGCCCACGGAAGGATTCAGGCTAATCTCCTCCCCAAGGAAGTTGAATTGCTGCTTCTTATCTCGAATTGCATCTTGAATGCTTTTTACCTGGTGAACAAGTCAATGGAAAAACGCCTCTGCTGGGTTTCAGTGTCAGTGATAGCGAGAGCTAGGAACACACACACCGCACAGACGGGTCGTTCTGTGGCCCCTTTCACGGAAGGACAGGCACCATGGCCGCGGCCTGGGCCCTTGACTGATGGGCACTGGGTGTGTGTCTAAAAGAAACCTGACTGCACATAGCCATGTTTATAACACAGTGGCAGGAGGCGGGGAGGGACCACAAACAGGTGTTAACCCTCTCTGAGCACCGGTCCCCTCTGCAGTCACCTAGTGTATTAGAGCTCCCCACACACTGGACACTGTTTGGAGAACTTCTGTATTAACTGATTTGCTCCTCGCCACCACCCTTCGAGGGCGCTCTTTAACCCCATCGTCCTCATTTCTCTGTCATGAAACAGAAGCCTTGACAAGTGGAGTCGTTTGCCCAACCTTGCACAGGGGCTCAGTGGTGACGTCTGGATTTGAATCAGGCAACTGAACTCTGTCTGGAGCCTGGCTCTTAGCCTCTGTGTGATGGAGAGAACACCGGTACCAGCCCCTGGGGCTTGTTCTCAGGATTAAATTAAAGAGGCATACACAGTTTAGCATATAATAAACGCTCACAAACAGCAGCTGACCTGGGAATGGTTAATATGCGTATGCCTTTCACCATCACGGCTGTGTTTCTCATGTGGTTTAACTCCTCACAGCCCCTCGCCAGCCTGCATTTCCAGAACAGACTGCGCTAAACCTGGGTGACTCCTGCGTGCTGGAGGGTGCTGTCTGATGAGGAGAGGAAAGAGCCACAGCAGCAGAACTGGGCCAGACCCAAGTCTCCATGTGGTATTGGTGCCTTTCTACAGAGATGAGGCTTTTTCTTAATTGTGGTCTGGAGCAGCAGGGGATTTGAGCTGAAGCCCGGCCTGGTCAGATCTCCACTTTAGATCACTCTGACTAGCAGAGGTGGAAGAGACAGAAATGAAATTCAGCCACTTATTTTCATACCTGGTGCTTTGAAAAAAAAAGTGTGCAAACATGACATGCAACAAAAGGAGGGGAGACAAAAGGGGCGCACTTGTTCAACCAGGCCCTGCAGTGCCTTGAGTATTCCTAGCCTTCAGGTTTTTGAGAGCCACACCTGAAAACTGGGGCCAGTGCCAGGGTTTCTGAATGATCCCCAAGCATGGCAGTTATGTTCAGGGAGTTTAGAATAGACAAGGAAGGGGTCTGTGGGGCTTGGGCTGCAGAGGTGTGTGTGTGTGTGTGTGTGTGTGTGTGAGGGGAGGGAGAGAGAGAGAGGGAGAGAGAGAGAGAGAGAGACTGGGCAAGGCTCTCTCCAGTGCCTGGAAGGCAGCGTTTGCCAGAATGCATGACGGTTCTACAAATTAGGATTCAGCTCCTTTCCCAAAGTGAAGATCTAATGACTGAATGCATCTGAGCTCGCAGCAATTAGTTTAGACTGAAACTCCAGCTCCCAGCAGGCAGGTGAACAGATCAAGCTCCGCTGGTCCTCGGGCACTCATAGTACAGTGCTGCCGCATAGCCTCTCACCTCCCTGCAAGCTGTGGGACTGGCAAAGGCTGGGTGCTCTCCTTAGGCCCTGGTCCTTCTGTCTACATAATATACTGAGCACTCACTTTGTTATGGTGTGGGGAAGTGAGCTTAATCACCATTTACAAATTGCTCTGACACCTCTGTGTGGAGGCAAAAGTGAGAGCCCAGGACCATTTCTGCTGCTCCCTCTGATTCAACATCCCCCTGGCAACACCGAGGCCCAGAAACCTCAAGCTCAGCGAGAATCGATGCTGCACTGTCAATTGGCAGCACCTGTGCTTTTGTGTGAATTCTGTAGGGGACCCTGAGTGAGAGTGTTAAGCAGACTCGAGGATGCAGGTAACGCTGAAGCATTGGTGCTAATCACAGGTTCTGCCAGCCTGGCTGCTCTACTGGCATTTCTTCACTGCGTTCATAGCAGCTGAGACTTCGGAACAAGCCCCTGGAAGGTAACAGTGGTTGGGATCCAGGTCGCCCTTCGGGATGCCAGGGGAGAAGCAGGTGGGCAGGGTTGTGTGGATTAAACTGTGAGCTCTGCCAGGTGGAGGCGCACCGACTGATATGTAAGGCTGCAAAGTATACTCCTTACTCGCGGGGTCTGTGTCTCCACTAACACTCATTGTTTTTGGAGATTCTAAAGTCACAGGGAATAACAACGAAATAATCACTGATATTTACTGAGTACTTGATATGAGCCAGGTGCTATTCTGAGTATTTTACATGAATAGCATGTAATAGCTGTTAAGAGGACCATTCGGTGGGCGGGTCCTCGTTTTAGAGATGAGAAAACTGAGGCAGCAGGCAGTTAAGAACTGTATTTTATTATCTAAGATGTTGACATAGAGGAGGCTAAGGGAAGGATATGTGGAAACTCTGTACTATTTTTGCAACTTTTTTATAATTTTAAAATCTGTTCAAAATAAAAAGTTAAAAGGAAAAAGAAATCTGCCAGATGCCCCGTGGTTGGTGAGCAGGGTGACCCAAGTTACACACCAGACAATCTGGTGCCAGAGCACCACTTCAGCCACTTTCCCCGCCGCCCTCCCTGCCAGGGGCACCAGTGCCAGCCGGCTCATCCCCGCACACGGGGTGGGCAGAACCGGGCGTACAGTTGTAAGTACGTGAAACACAAAGTTAGTAAAGCCATTGCAGCAATCATAAGCTGCATGTCCTTTTCCATGCAAACAACTGTGAACCTGCATCGGCCCACCCCTGTATGTACTTCTTCAGAGGAATTCATTTTGCTCTGAAAACCATCAAGTTTGTTATCATTTAGAGGCATCAGCTTCCACAAAGTAAGAAGAGGTGTTTTGGCACCCACGAAATGAAACACACAGAAACGGGACGCCGGGCAGAAACTGCTGTTCTCAGCTGAGGTGATCTCGCGCCTGGCCTCCCTGGGCAACACTTGGCCAAGTCTCAAGATACTTTTGATGTCACACCTAGTGGGGAGACACCGCGGATGCTGCTGAACATCATAGAATGCACAGGACAGATCCTCACAGCAGAGAATTGTCAGGCCCAAGACATTAACAGTGCCCACACTGAGAAACCCCGATCTGGACCAAACATTGTACCAAGGGGGAAACTGAGGCCAAGATGCAGGTGCTTGTCCACCACTCCACAGCTGGTATCCCTGGGTCCAACCAAGTTCCTATGGAAATTCTCGGCCCTGCCCCAGACTGACCAAATCAGAAATTCTGGGGGAGATATCCAACAGGGAGTGTTTTAACAAGCCCTCCAAGTGATCCAGATCCAAGCGAAGTTCAAGAACCACTGCAGTCCAGTCAGTTCTTGGATTCCTACTCACACTCTCTGCTGCCCGCTGTCCCCATTCACAGCTGCAGACTGACCGCCCACACCAGATGAGCCTAAGTCCTCCATTCCCTTGTGCCCACCTGTCATGGAGGGGACCTGTCCCTGCGCCCCCTGACCTGGACCAGTCAAAGCTCTATCCTGTGGGTCTTGATGTGAACCCAGCCCCACGCTCCCCCAGTGTTTTCCTTGCCTGTCAATCTCCCTCTCCACTCTGGTTCTCAAAGTTCACCGAATGCGAGAACCATGTGGGGAGTTTTTAAAAACCAAATTGGATGTCCAGGCCCTGTTCTAGGCTAATAAAGCCAGATCTCAGGGGGTAGAGACTGTGTTTAGGCATCACAGTTTTCAGACGCACCCAGGCGGTTCTGTGCATCCAGGGTCAAGATTGCTGTGCCAGAGAAGCATGTCCCCAACTCTGTCGTGTGTACGAATCCCTGGGACCTTGTGAAAATGCAGGTTCTATTTCAGCAGCTCCAGTGGTTTTGAGAGTGTGCATTGCTAACAAGTTCCCAGGAGATGCCGACACCACTGGTCCACAGCTGCAGGAGCGCGGAGCTAGATGCCGCCCTTTGACCGTCCATTCTCAGAACATCTGGTGGCCCATTAACTGTCCTCCCCACACTGCCCCTACCCGTTTCATGACCCATCACTGGCCCTCAACCATATGGGTTCACTTTCTCTTTCCAGTCTCTGTGGCCTTGAACTGCACCTCTCTAGCAGACCTTATGTTCTGCCTTACATTTTAGACAGATGAATAGGCTCGTACTTCTCTCTATTGCAGGCCAGCTCTGATTTCGGTGGTCAGTCCTGTTATTTGTACAAGCTGTGTGTGCTTCTCTGAGCCTGGGGACTTGAAGGGTCTCGCCCCCGTTTCCCCCTTCCCCAGGCGAGGGCCTGCATCAGACACACTCACAAACTGTTCAAGTCTCACTAGCTCTCTGCAGGCGATACATTTTCAGGAGGCTATCAGTTAGCTCTGCTTCATGAATCCCGTCAGCTTTTCCTTCACATCCCTCTACTTTGCCCTTTTCATTCCAGGAAAGCGGGCCATTCTGTGGTCCCCTGTGGTCATTCTCTTTTCCAGCCTTCCCTCTAAAATGCCATGTGTTATTAAAATCCTGTTTGGCTCACTCTGCACTTCTCTCTCCGTTCACAGATTGGAGTCTGCTGTCTTCAGAAAGTGCAACCCACTCATCACTTTTTACATTTTTTAAAAGAATTTATTTATTTATTTGTAGAGAGAGGAGAAGGGAAGGAGAGAGGGAGAGAAACATCCATGTGTGGTTGCCTCTCTCACACCCCCTACTGGGGACCTGGCACCCAAAACAGGCATGTGCCCTGATTGGGAATCGAACTGGTGACCCTTTGGTTTGTAGTCTGGCACTCAATTTACTAAGTCACATCAGGCAGGGCTGCTTTTTGTTCTTTTTTGTACTTCTGTGTTTTTACTTTAGACCTTAAGCTCCTCAGTGAAGGGTATTTATTACATGGGAAGCTCCCTTGGTTCTGAGACTGTAGTGTTTGCTCAGCACCTTGAGCACGTGGAACACTGTTATGGTGATTTGCTGCTTCTAACTACTTCCTTCTCGGGAGGGAGCGGGTGCCAGGGATGCCTGGCCAGAGAATGTGGAAGGGACTCGGAGCTGGAGGCACCGAGTGCTGGGGTGTCCCTGGGACTCAGATAGTACAAGGCCTAGTGAGCTGACTGCAACAGCAATGGCAAAACTCTGAAAGAAAGTAAATACTATAATGTGTTGTACACATTTAAAAAACAGCAGAGTCGTTGCTCTTGGAATTGCCATACATGTCCTAATTGGATATGCAGTTCTGTTTGACCAACCTGACAGACACATGAAAACATCTGCCTACGAGGACAATGAAGCACACTCGTGTTTGTAGAAGTTACTGGGTGGAGGAGCCCATACGGGTGAGGAGCAGGGAGGAGAAAGGCAGAGAGAGAAGCAGAAGGAAGGCACGGGAGGAAGTGTCACAGCTGGTGCAGCTTCTGAACCAATATGCCAGCCTGGATCACTGTGTGAATAATTAAAAGTAATTTTCCCCTTGGGTGGGCATGCAGTTTTACACGTTAACACCTCAGACTTTCCCGAGGCTGTTGTCAGACCGCTTTCTGGAGAGGGTGTTCTGTGGGTGTGCTCCTAGACTGGGGTGTGAGAGCATCGTGGAACTCCAGGCTGACCTGATTTCCTTTCATTCCAGACGCAAAAGGGAACAGATCTTGGAAAACCCATTACTGATCTCATGTTGGAAAGTTTCAAAATAAGGCAAATTCACAGTATCTATTCTCCATTAGGGACAATGATTGTTGGGCCTAGTTGCCTCATCAGTTGAAGAATTGTTAAGTTTGGTAAGATAGCCAAGGCTGGGCCACTTGATAAGGAATGAAAAGTGTAGGGAATACTGGGGGGACCAGAGTGTGGACCTTCTGTCCCAGAGCTGCTGTGCCCCAGCCTTCCACTTTCTTTCAGCCCATTTACTACAGTGTTCAGGTAACAATGACACAATCCTCATCAACCAGCACCAGCGCCACCACCGTCACCATCACCACTCACATCATCACCACCAGCACCACCACCGTCACCACTGTATCTCCGTCACCACATCACTGTATCATCACCACCAACTTCTCTCTCCTCCTCCTCATCATCATAAGGGAGACTAACATTTACCGAGTGCCTACTGTCAACAGTGCTTTGTTTTAAGTGCTTTACACATGTTAATTCATGTAATAATCATTGTAAGTGCAAAGATATAATTACTATAAGTGCAAATTGGAACTTGAGGCATGTACCTACCTAAGGTGACACAGCTAGTAAGTGGCAGAGCCAGGACTGAGCCCTGGCAGTCCCCTTCTCCACCCCTCACCTTGCTAACCCCACTCTGCGATAAGCTGTTTCTTCTAAAGTCCCACTTGTATATAGAACTCGCTGACGCAATCTCTGGAGCCCAAGATGGGCTCTGTGCTGATGCTGGCCTGACTCACAGCGCCGGCCCAGCAGGGACGCCCTGAGACAGCCCTTTGGCTCACATCCTTCTGCAGCACTGAGTGCTGCCCTGGGACACACAGGGACAGCGGGTCCTGACGAATCGTCCTGGATTTAATGAGGGCAGTCACAGCAGTGTGACCTGGCAGACGAGAATAAAAAGTGCCCTCTGAAATCCGCGGCAAGCTGCCAGGAGGGAGGGAGCAGAAAATCATAACAGCAAAGAGGAAAGAGGTGCACATAAAGGTGGGTAGAAACAGCAGAGGAGAGCGGGCAAGGAATAAACAGATGGAGCAAGACCTCAGCCATCTGAGAACTGCAGTGGAAGAAAGGAGAAAAACTCCAGGTACACGTATAATTATGGGTCCTCACCTCCAATATCCACAGGAGTGAAAAGTGTATGTTTATCTCCTGATTTTCAGAACCATTCTTGGCCTAGAATTAGTAGTCTAACAAAGGTTTATTTTACTTGTTTTACTCCACTTATACTCTTAAATGGACTATACCCCAAATTAAAAAACACCTTATGGGGGTGCCATCCCTTGTTTTAAGTTGTGAAGTCACTGTGCAACCATGCAGAGGTGAATGCAGCCAGCTAGTGGGTTTCATTGGTTGGGCTCAGGGACTTTTTCCTGTTTTTCTTTTTAAACAAATAAGTCGCCAATGTATTGAAATCTAGAATTAAAAAAAAAAAAATATATATATATATATATATGCCCTGGCTGGTGTGGCTCAGTGGGTTGAGCGCTGGCTTGCGAACTGAAGGGGCGTTGGTTGGATTCCCAGTCAGGGCACATGTCTGGGTTATGAGCAAGGTCCCTGGCAGGGGGTGTGCAAGGGCGACCGGTTGATATACCTCCCGCACATTTTTGTTTCCTTCCCTCTTTTTCTCCCTCCCTCTCCCTCTCTAAAAATAAATAAATAAATTTTTTTTAATTAAAAAAATAAAAATATAGACGTTCAGCTTCTATATAAAGTTTAAAAGATCTGGCAACACTGACCTTACATTCCTGCAAGGAAGAAGCATGATGGTAAATGTTTAAAAACTTGCCCTCCAAGAAAGCAAAAATGCCCTGAGCTGGAGGATTTGCCAGTTTCCAAAGTGGAAATAGTCCCCCCGCAGTCAGTTGCACGCTCTGATGCAACAGCACAGAAATGCACATAGCCCCTGAACCGGAAGACTAAAGGGCTTTCAGTGGAGTGTTCAGGCCAGTGATTTGACTCCCTTCCTCTACTAATCCCTAATGGATTAAACGAATCTAAGGAAAGGGAAACCATATATCACCACTGGGAATAAGGGAAGAGCCCAACATTTTTGTACCTTTCAGGAGCTTCACCAAGAAACAATCTGGAAGGAGTCAGTGAACTGGATCACCAACTGGCTGCCAAATGCAAGAGGCAGGAAGACTAATTAACCACTTTGGGAGGAGAGGGAAGTGAAGGAGCCCTGCAGAGGCCCCTGACCACCCATGGCTCCCAGTGGCAGTTGAAGGTGGGGGTGGCTGGGAGATTAGCTGGTGGTGTGAGTTCTACTGCTCTTCTGCCTGTGGTATCTTCCACACCTATCCACAGCTCCTCCTGTGGCAGGGACATCATGCCTGGACAGAAGGGTGCCAGCACATGGGGGTAAGTGGGTGAAGGTGCACCTGCCAGGGCAGACAGGCCAGCGGGAGGGGGAGGATGCTGCCTGTCTCTGAAGTCCCCCCCCACCCCTTTTGCTGCTCAACCCTGCACACTTGCCTAAGGAAAATGTCAGTGAAGCTAAACTTTTTTCATTGCTGTCTGTCTGGACCTGAAAAAATTACACGAAAGGGACCAAAGAGTCCCATTTTCTTTTTCCATGCTGTATGTATACATATTGCTTTAGAAACAAAAATGAGCAGTAAGAAGAAAATAAACCATCTTCGACAGCATGGCGTGTGGGCACAAACAGAAGCACCAGTCATGCAGTTGCTCCTGAGACCCCACCACCACAGGGCACCCCTACATTTGCTTTGTCTTGTTGAAACAACAGGAATGGGGGGCCCTGAAACCACAGCTCCTCCTAGTGGGCAGTGGGGGGACTTGGCTGCAGGGAGGAGCCCAGGAACTGGTGCTGCCAAAGAATATGCCTGTCCATGGTGACTGGGGGCCGTTTGGGGAGTTGTCAGGGACCAGCTTAGGCCTTTGCAGCTGTAATTAGAGAGCTCTGAGTGACTGTAGCCACTGACTGTCCCCCTCTCCACCCCTCCCTAAACCACTGCCAAGTAGAGGGGCAATTTCCCTTTCAGAAGTCTTCAGGGTTCCCTGTTGCCTACTGAAGAAAATACAATGCACATCATGCCTTTAAAGTCTGCCTACTACTTGGTTCCAACCTGCCTGTCTACACTGACCTTCTTATTTTACCTCCTGTACACCGGATCTGTGCCTGGACCTGCCCCTGGTTAGTGTGGATGGGTTTAAATCATATGTGTACACACACATGTACATGTACATATATAATACATGTATCTATATAAGGGGGATAATAGTGGCTCATAGGGCTGTTGTGGGAATGTAAGAGATATTAAGAGATGATAGAGGACAAGTATCCAGCCCGGAACAGACTTTCAATGAAGGTTTGTTCACTTTGGCTACCCCTCCCTCTTCTTTTTTATTTTATTTTATTTATTTATTTTTAGAGAGCGGGGAAGGGAGGGAGAAAGAGAGGGAGAGAAACATCAATGTATGGTTGCCTCTCACGTGACCCACCTGAGGACCTGGCCTGCAACCCAGGCATGTGCCCTGACTGGGAATGGAACCTGCGACCCTTTGGTTCGCAGTCCGTGCTCAATCCACTGAGCTACACCAGCGAGGGCCCTCCCTCTTCTGATGCTCCTAAATTTAAATCCTTTCCATGGTTCCAGGCCTGGCTTTAAGATGACGTGTCCAGCGTCTAGCCTCATAGTGTGAGTCAGGATTCAAATCATTCCTGAACATTACCGAGTGCTCATGTCAATGTCAAGAACCCAAGTGGTTGCAGCTAGCGACCGTGTCCTACTCAACTGGGGACCCTGCACCCCAGGCTTGAGCGCAACACCTACTATGTTGTAGGCGTTCAGTAAGGACTTCCCAAAGGACTCAAAAGACAAGTGGCACGCTTACACAAAATCTGACCAAAAAACGACTTCCTTCGTTCAATTACATTCACACTGCAATTCTCACTTTATATATAAGGAAGTGAACTGGGCTGACAGCGGTGGAGCAACTTGCCAGGCTCTCAGTGAGGAAATGGCAGAGCTGGATTTTACGCCCTGGTCTGACTGTTTCCAAAGCCTATACCCTTTCCAAGGAGCTGGGCTCCACCGTCTGGTTTGACCCTTTCCTCCCCTGTGACACAGGCCAGCTGGCTGCTCTTTAGTCCCATTTTACAGAGGAGAAAATGGAGTCCCACAGCCAGTCAATGGATCCACCTTGGTAGGGACCTGCAGGGTACCCACGCCCTGCATGCAGGCCTGGTTTTAGAGGGTGGGGGAAGGGGCATGAAATGCAAGGAGGGAGGGAGATGGGGAAATGGATGAGCAGAAGTTGAAAACAAGAGGACCCGCAGTGCTTGGCGTGAAAGCCATGGGGCTCCCACCAACTTCTGGCCCATACCTGCACGGCCACCACCGACAGGACCTCCACGGAGATTCTGTTGAATTCATCGAAACAGCCCCAGGCGCCAGTCTGAGCGAGGCCCTTGTAGATATTGCCACACGACTGCAATGACATGTACAAAACTTACGTTACTATCAGTGCCTGGCTTATCGATACACATCTGAATCATTTCACCCTCTCTATTATAGATACTTCCAGACCCCTACAGACCACTGGTTAGAAACTTGTATTAAAATTTCAAGAACAATTAAAATTTTGATGGCTGTGGCTGCCAATGTAAGTCACAGGATCAAACAGAACTTTTCAAGACACTTAGAACAAAATCCCTTTAAAATGTCATCTGGCTTACAATACTGTGGATTCTGTAGCTTTCAAAAATCCCAGGAAATGAATAAAATATTATTTTTCTTATGCCATACAGACAAAAAGCCTTCCACTCAGCTTTTGGCCTGTGCTTATGAAAAAGTTTATGTCTGTATCTTTAAACCCATGGCCAACTACCCAGATTCCCCAGAGTAGAAGCTGGCAATGGGATGGGAAGTAATAACACCAACAGAAAATAAACTGCAGGTAAGTCTTTCAAAAGAGAGCAAGGAGAGAATTTCAGAGGGAAGATAGTGTGTCTGTCCTAAAGATAAAAGCCTTCCTGAGCATTCAACACGAACTGGTAAACCATGGAGCAATATGAAAAAAGAGGTTGCTGGGAGATGCTCTCAAGGTCATTGGCAGGGAGATACCATTAAAGTGCAGGGAACACGCAAATAGTAGAGAAGTCCCATCTATTCCCTGAGAGGGCATTACTTGACCATTGGTTCTGTGCATAGCTCATGTGCTGTGCTCAGACCCCCTAAGAATTTTTATCTAGTTAGGTCATGGAGATAAGGTGCACAAATGAAACAGGTAAATTGCCACACAAGCAGTGGTTCCAATGGGCAATGTAAACCACAAATGTAATAGAATTCAGAGAGGAGTGGGTCACAGTGCTCTAGAAAGATCAGTTTTTCCAGAGGTGAATTTCAGATAGTATTATAACAGCACTTTCCAAAGCTTATTTCATGGAATGCCAAGTCTGGAAGAGGCTCCTGGCAGACAAGTCTCTTTGGTCAAGCAAATTGGAAGCACTGCATTCTACAACCTACTTTTGCCAATTTACAACACATATTAGCTTTCAGGAGCCTTGAGAAGTCCTGCACAATGCATTCACTTTTGTTATAATATAATATGACTAGGATTTTTTTTTCCCCCTCGTGTGATCCCTGGTTTTCTCAGAATGCACTCTGGCCAACATTAGTGGTATTGCATAGAACTCTATGGTATCTTCAGAACATACACTGGGAATGCTGGAACATACTGGGATGCTGGCAGAATGGGATAATAGTATCCATGTAGGCAGAATGCAGGGGTATGGGCTTTGCAGGAGGATGAAAGATTATGAGCAAAAGAATGAGCAAAATCATCATGTTTCTAGGGCAAAATAAAGATGAATTTTAGCTGCAAAGTTGAATTACTAAAGGGGATCATGGTTATGAAAATATTTGAATTATCATAAGGGATCTTTGGAGGTCTCAAACAGAGAAAAACATCATTAAATCAACATTTTATGAGTCTAACATTACATAAGCTAAGTTGGATGTGGGCAGACTTTGCAAAGAGAGGAAAGAATAAACTCTACCTTTATTAAGCTCCTTGAATTAAATGATCCCTCTATTCATACAACAAATACTTATTGAGTATGTATAATGTGCCAGGAATTATCCTACATCATGAGGAATCAACAGTGAACAAGGGAGACAAACCCCTATTTTGGGGGGGCTTACAGCCTAGTGTAACAGGCAATGACACAGAAATAAGACACTGTCAGAGAGGGAGAAGTCCCCCGGAGTCTGTGATGAAGTTATTTCAGATCACGCACTCACAGGCAGTCTCTTAGGGATGACCTAAGTTCCAGGCAGTGTGTTTGTGAGCTCAAAACAATCCTACAGCTGGATATTGCTATTATCACATTCATGAGTACACATACATAGTATTTGAGCGTGTGTGTATATATATATATATAAAATATTTGAGGTAATAATAGCAACCTGTCAAATGTCAGAAATACTTAAGTGGAAGTCCAGGAATCAAAATCTATGCTCTTCCACATTAACAGTGGTTTCAAAAGTTTTTTCAAGCTGTGGTTTCAAAAGTTTTTCAAGCCCTTTCATCAAATGGATATACAATACAAAAACTGAAAAAAAAAGTCGAGTTTTCATAGGTGGATACCTGTCACCCCCCCAGTCCCAGTTTTTCCCCTGAGGGCTGGAATAGAAACCCTGGGACCCCCACCTTGCCCTATTTTTGAATCCACTGCGATTATACAATGGCCCAGCTGTGGTATTGCTTTGCTATAGAATGGCAAGTTTCTGGGCTAGAACAAGGGCAAGAAGAACAGGGTTGACGCCCTGGAGGCGAGAGGCCTTCTGAAGGAAGAATCAACAGCAGCGACCGATTGGAATTACAAAGGAAGGCCGTGACACCATCAGAATGGACCACAAAGAAAAATGGGATGTGGAATCTGGCCGGGCAGAAGACAGGAGTCAGCAGGAATGACCTAAGAAAGGGTGTTAACCAAGTATGAGAGCAGGGCATCCGATGGAGGCCCTACTGCCCAGGCAGAGAGAGGCCCAGAACCTTGGTGAAACTGGAAGGCAGGTGGGCATCCATCGGTGCCGATGTGAAATGGAAAAACACGGAAGAGAATCAGACAATGAAGTCGAGACGGAGAACAAAGAGAAGAATTGTGGAAGTAGAATGTTTCAGAAATCAAGACTGGGTGCTCTATAGGGTTGATGCTACAGAGAGATCAAAAAGAATCCAGATAGTGTAGCTCAAAACCATTTGATGTTTCAGCAATGGCCTCTCCAAATTGAGGTCAAGGGGGAAAGTACTGCTGCTATAATATAAAGAGGGCATGA
>PVJI01020896.1:0-28102 GCA_004026765.1 Micronycteris hirsuta | reverse complement strand
TCTTCCCCTCCACCCCCACCCCCCATTCCCCGCCCTTTAGTTTTTGTCCATAGGTCATATACATAAGTTCTTTGTCTTCTACATTTCCTATACTATTCTTAACATCCCCCTGTCTGTTTTCTACCTACCATTTATGCTACTTATTCTCTGCACCTTTTCCCCTTCTCCCCCCTCCCACTCCCCTGTTGATATCCTTCCATGCCTTATATAAATCCCTTTAACATTTCATATAGTAAAGGCTGTGTGATGATGAACTCCTTGAACTTGACCTTATCTGAGAAGCTCTTTATCTGCCCTTCCATTCTAAATGATAGCTTTGCTGGATAGAGTATTCTTGGATGTAGGTCCTTGCCTTTCATGACTTGGAATACTTCTCTCCAACCCCTTCTTGCCTGCAAGGTCTCTTTTGAGAAATCAGCTGAGAGTCTTATGGGAATTCCTTTGTAGGTAACTGTCTCCCTTTCTCTTGCTGCTTCTAAGATTCTCTCCTTATTTTTAAGCTTGGGTAATGTAATTATGATGTGTCTTGGTGTGTTCCTCTTTGGACCCAACTTCTTTGGGATTCTCTGAGCTTCCTGGACGTCCTGAAAGTCTATTTCCTTCACCAGCTTGGGGAAGTTCTCCTTCATTATTTGTTCAAATAAGTTTTCAATCCCTTGGTCTTCCTCTTCTCCTTCTGGCACCCCTATGACTAGGATGTTGGGACGTTTAAAGATGTCCTGGAGTTTCCTAAGCCTCTCCTCATTTTTCTGAATTCTTGTTTCTTCATTCTTTTCTGGTTGGATGTTTTTTTCTTTCTGCTGGTCCACTCTGTTGATTTGAGTCCCAGTTTCCTTCTCATCCCTATTGGTTCCCTGCAGATTTCCTCTCATTTCCTTTATATTATCCTTCATTTGTTCAAGTAATTGTGACAATCTTTCTTCTAATCCTGTGAGCATCCTGATTACCAGTGCTTTGAACTGTGCATCTGATAGGTTGGCTATCTCTTTGTCACTTAGTTGTACTTTTTCTGGAGCTTTGATGTGTTCTTTCAGTTGGGCCATTTTTTTTTTCTCGGTGCTCCTGTTGCTTTAAGGGACAGAGCCTTAGGTATTCACCAGGGTGGGACAACCCACGTCATTGTGTTGCGATGCTTTCTGTGGGGGTGGGGACTGAGAGAACAATGGCAATTGATCTGTTCTCTGCACTTCCCCAGCTACCCACAAGCAAGTTGGGCCCTTCTTTGCTGGCTCTGGGGTGAGTGGGCGGGCCTGCACAGTTCCAAGTCCCTGTGGGTCTCCCCAGTGAACTCTCCTGTGAGGCCAGGAGTTCCTCCCCCTGCCGCATCAACCCCCACAGGTGTATTCAATTGGTTGTTTGAGGCTTTATTTCTCTGCATTGGTGGGCTGCGTGGTCTGTTCTGCTCCCCAGCTTTTTCTCTCGGTTTATCTGCAAGAGAATGAGGGACCGCCCAGCCCACCAGTGTCAGCCCCAGTTTCGCGGAGTGTGCCAGCCGCGTTTTGGCCAGGCACGCCCACCGTGGTCCTCTCTGGGCAGCTGGAGCATTGCCAGTACCGCGCCTTGCCCAGTGCTTTCCACCCAGCTCCACCCCGCTTACCGGTCTGGATGAACGTGTCTTCTTTAACTCCTTGGTTGTTGGACTTCCACTCAGTTCAGTTTTCTGTCATATCTGGCTGTTTTTGTTTTTTAAATTGTTGTTTTTCCTCTTTTGGTTGTGCGAGGAGGCATAGCATGTCTACCTACACTTCCATCTTGGCCAGAAGTGGTTCATAGCTGTCTTTCTGAGCAAGGAACAAAGCTTGCTTCCTGGGAAATGAAAAGATAAGCTGGGGACCTCAGGAAGAGAGAAATTAACTCCAAATCTATAGGTATTGCAGGTGAATTTTGTGGCTTGGCTTTTTCTGGCCTTAAGAAGACTTTAAGATCAATATGAAGATTTCTTAATGAAAAATTCTAGCAAAGCTGATTTAAAGGAACCTAGGTGGTTAATTTCTATTCTTGCTAGACTTACACAAATAATCAGGCCAAGCTTATTGAAACTATATTTATTTGGCAAATAAACTAGTCTTTTTTTAAATTCTCACCCAAGGACATTTTTTCATTGCTGAGAGAGAGAGAGAGAGAGAGAGAGAGAGAGAGAGAGATGCGGGAGACAAATATCAATGTGGGAGACAAACATTGATTGATTACCTTCGTATATACCTGGACTGCGGATAGTATGCACCCTGACTGGGTATCAAACCCACAACCTAGATACGTGCCCTGAATCCACAACCTTTTGGTATATGGGGTGATGTGCCAATCAACTGAGCCAAACCAGCCAGGACTGCAGATAAAGTAGTCTTAATTTGGCTATCTTTGGTAAAGATGGGAGTGATTATAGAGTGAAGAATTGTTTTGATAGAAGCCATAGTAGGCCTTTGTGGATATTTGATTGTAGTGTTATTCATTGTATTTTAAGTTTTTAAAATTTTCTACTTATAAACTCAACTGGATCCTAAAATACTGAATTCTTAAATGGAGAACCTAGGTCACTGAAATAGCTTTGGGACCACCTGAAGGATGTGAAGACTTGGTTCTAGTACAGCAATGTCACCAATGTGTAAAGTCCCAATAGGGAGTCAAGTAACTGAAATACAGCTTCAGCTCTGCCATAGCTAAACCGGGAGCCCTTGGCCTAATTACAGACAGTGGACGGAGAGAGCATGGACTCCTGTCAGAGGTACACAGAGCATCTGGCAGGAGTTACGCACCCTTCTTTGGTGCTGCCACAATGTTCTATGTGATTTCTAATGTTACCTTTCCAAAGATTTCCATAATTATTATGTTTATGCCTTTGTCTTCTTTACTAGACCCTTAGCTCCTCAAATACAAACAATAATATTAACTAACATTTACTCAGCATTTATTCTGTTCCAGTTATCTGTTTGATTTTAGTATCTTTTAAATTCCACAGTATCTGGCACCTGGTAGTCACCTGATAAATGTTCAATAGGTGACTAGATACAAGAATAGGTAACATTTGTTTGAATCAGAAACTTAGCTTAGGGACTTTGAGCAAATTTCTTGCGGGTTTTTTTTTTTTAATCTTAACTTTCCCATAACACCTGGTACCTACTAGGCCCTCAGGAGATTCATTTAACTGAAATGTCCCACTTCACCAACTTAAGGGTACAAAATAGGTTATAATGTATTATTGTTCCAAGATTTATGTCTTTGGATCCATATTTCTATATTGAAAAGTCCATTTAACATTCCTGGTTAGATGTACAGTAAGCACCTCAAGACTTAGGCTCATACATGACCTCCTGATGGCTGCCTCTTGAAATATCTTCTCCCAGTCTTCTCCATCTTAGAGAATGGCACCATCCAAAAGAAAAGTGTATAAAAGTCTACCCAGTTTATTGGAAAACCCTCTAAGTTGTTTCTGAGTCTGATTCCTTCTCACCCTCTCTACTACCCCAACTCTTGTCTAAGCTACCTTCATTTTATGTGTGGAGTATTGCAGTTTTTTCCTAAACAGTCTCTGTTCTTTCACTTTTTTTTTCTGTTCTTTCACTCTTTTACATCCATTCCTTTTTTGGTCCTATGGATCCAAACTATCCATAGCTTTTTCTAGGAAAATGGTAGGTGGAATGGAGTGGTGACTTATTCAGCTAAAACACTGTGATGTGTGTGTGTGTGTGTGTGTGTGTGTGTGTGGTGTGGTGTGTCTGGCGAGCTAAGGGTACTGGGAGGCAAGGAAGTTTATGAGAAGAAAGGTCTTATAACAAGGCCAAGAGAAGAAATCCACAAATGGGAGCAGGCAGCCCTTGGGAAAGAAGCAACCACAAAGGAAGGAGAAGGAAGGACCCCTTAAGGTGAGCTCAACCTGGAAGGCTCCATTATAATGTGCTCTGAATGGGCTGGAAGGCTGCTCTGCCAGAACTGCCCTGTCCATTCATCAGGCTCCATGTGTTTTACTGAGCCACTAACTCTAAGCGTTTCTGAATGTAGGCTCTACTATCCCACCCTTCTGATATGAGTTAAGGGCATGATAGTAGGTTTGTAATAACACCATTAACCTCAGAAGGGAATGGGGCCTAGTTCTTGACCTTTTCGCTCAGGAGGTTCCGTGTGTCCTGGATATATTTACCTATCTTTCCAGGAAACCCTGAATTCTGGATGTGGAGGTGGGGTGGCACTTTATGGGAAATTAGTGCCTATTGAACTTGCACTTTATGGGAAATTAGTGTCTCAGTCATATGAATATCTAATTAAGGGCTACTGAAGAAGATGATTCTGATGAGTATTTATAAAGGCTAAAAGGGTTATTATAGATTTCTGGATATTTCAATACCCATCAGTAGTCTGCTTTGAGATCTTAGGGAAGAATAATGCAGACCTTTATTTTAAGCCCCATTACTGTGAGATGATCAGTACTGAATTCTACAGCTTCATGTTGTACTTTTGCCCATATAGATTCCAAAATCCTTTCAATTGGAAGTACTGTATCAGTCCTGATCTTCTTACACTGGAAGTAAAATACAAAGACATGCTAAATGGAATTTCCTGGCTGCAGACCTTGGCTTAATGTGGTAAGACTCTGGCCAAACACGACTTTCTGGTTTTCAGAGTACATTTAATTGAGAGCTGAGGTTTATTTTCTTCCTTGAGCTAAACTGGCATTTGTACAAGTAAAAATGTGAAAAACCGTAGCTGCAGGCTTAGGAAAGAGCCAGTAAAAAGAAAAGAGAGAAATTGTGTTTATAAATCCAGAAGTTTGGACTATTCTTCCTTTTTATGATCATTCTCCCATTTCTTGGTCCTTCTTGGTTGGAGTGCCATGGCCAGTAATATTTGTGAGCCATCTGTAAGGAGCCAGGAGGCAAGGAGCACACCCTCTCCTGCCCTCCTTTCTTGGTATTGTTATGAGCTTTAAGTCAATCTACAAAATTTATCTGGAGCCATAAGAAAGAAAGTATTTCACATTTTCTCTTTTGGGTGACAATCGAGCCTGCTCTCTCTTCCCCTTAGCCTCTTGTCAGAACCTGGGGGTTAATAACATCGTACTGCTTCCATGTGTGCTTCAAGAACGTGGACCAGGGTGTGCTGTTCAGCTGAAAGGCTTAAACACTTAAGAACAGAATTTTATGCTTTAGAGTTGTGACTCTTTGTATCCAAGGACTATAGTTTTCCGAATTTTTTTATCTTTTATTTTATCTTTTTAAAAATACATTTTATTGATTATGCTATTACAGTTGTCCCATTTTCTCCCCTTTCTTCCCCTCTGCCCCACATCGCCCCATTCCTGTCCTTTAGTTCTTGTCCTTGGATCATACACATAAGTTCTTTGTCTTCTATATTTCCTATACTATTCTTAACATCCCCCTGTCTGTTTTCTACCTATCGTTTATGCTACTTTTTCTCCATACATTTTCCTCCTCTCCCCCACCCCCACTCCCCTGTTGATATCCCTCCATACCTTATATAAATCCCTTTAACATTTCATATAGTAAAGGCTGTGTGATGATGAACTCCTTGAACTTGACCTTATCTGAGAAGCACTTTATCTGCCCTTCCATTCTAAATGATAGCTTTGCTGGATAGAGTATTCTTGGATGTAGGTCCTTGCCTTTCATGACTTGGAATACTTCTCTCCAACCCCTTCTTGCCTGCAAGGTCTCTTTTGAGAAATCAGCTGAGAGTCTTATGGGAATTCCTTTGTAGGTAACTGTCTCTTTTTCTCTTGCTGCTTCTAAGATTCTCTCCTTATTTTTAAGCTTGGGTAATGTAATTATGATGTGTCTTGGTGTGTATTTCCTTGGGTACAATTTCTTTGGGATTCTCTGAGCTTCCTGGACTTCCTGGAAGTCTATTTCCTTTGCCAGATTGGGGAAATTCTCCTTTATTATCTGTTCAAATAAAAGTTCAATTTATTGGTCTTCCTCTTCTCCTTCTGGTAGCCCTATTATCTGGATGTTGGGCTGTTTGCAGATGTCTTGGAGGTTCCTAAGCCTCTCCTCATTTTTTTGAGTTCTTGTTTCTTCCTTCTGGTCCACACCGTTGATTTGAGTCCCAGTTTCCTTCTCTTCCCTATTGGTTCCCTGCACATTTCCCCTCATTTTCTTTAGCGTATCCTTCATTTGTTCATTTATTTGCATCCAACTTTCTTCCAGTTCTGTGAGCATCCTGATTACTAGTGCTTTGAACTGTGCATCTGATAGGTTGTCTATCTCTTTGTCACTTAGTTGTATTTTTTCTGGAGCTTTGCTGTGGTCTTTCATTTGGGCCATTTTTTTTCCCTAGGTGCACCTGTTATTTTAAGGGGCAGAGCCTTAGGTGTTCGCCAGTGCTGGGCAACCTACATTGTTGTGTTGTGACACTTCCTTTGGGGGTGGGGACTGGGAGGGAGCAATGGCACTTGCTCCATTTACCCCAGGCTCCCATTCACCCCCGCCCCAATAAGCTCTCCTGTGAGCTCTGGCTGCCACCTCAACCCCCTCAGGTGCTTTCAACAGGTTGTCCAAGGCTTTTTTTCCATGATGGTGGGTTGCGATGGTGGGCCGCATGGTCTGCTCTGCTCCCCAGCTCCTTCTCCTGGTCTGTCTGTGAGCGAAAGAGGGACTGCCTGGTTCACCAGTCTCAGCCCCGCTGGTTCCTATGGGCTTGTCCAGGTACACAGGCCGCATTTTGGCCAGGCATGCCAGCCTCGAGTCTCTCCGGGAAAACTGCTGTCTCGCTGCGCCGGCTCTCCACCAGCTCCGCCCTGCTTACCAATCTGGATGAACGTGCTCTCTCTAACTTCTTGGCTGTTGGACTTCCACTTGGTTTGATTCTCTGTCCATTCTGGTTGTTTGTTTTGCTTTTTAACTTGTTTTTCCTCTTTGGTTGTGAGCAGAGGCATAGTGTGTCCACGTACACCTCCATCTTGGCCAGAAGTCCTTCCAAATTTTTTAGCAAGTAAAATTGCTGGGATGCTTGAATCATAGAATTGGTAGCAATTTGGTTTGGAGGAAATCTCATCTGACTTTGTAGAAGAAAATATATCGATTATAGAAATTTTTCTCCCTTTTGAAAACTGGCATTAGTTCTTAGATTTTTCTTCTAAAATGACAAATTACAATAAATCAAAACTTCCTGGTTTTCTCTTTTTGCTAGATAATCTCAGTACGATGGTAGATACAGGTAGTGGGAAAAATCTGCCTTCATTCTAGGACACACAAAGGGCCCAGGGGATCCATGCTGGCCCCGTTGTATTATGCTTTTTATCCTCATCAGTTTTTCTGCAGCATCAGCCTTAAAGGCCACTATGGAGTCCAGAAGATGAAGCTGAACCATGACAGTCCATCTGCAGAGGGACTCTTTGATATTTGTATACTGTGGTCCTTTCTCCTGGTGGAGCTCACAAACAGCCATTCAGGGCTGTTCTGATGCTGCATACTTTTGTCCTGTAAATAGAGGAGAGATGAGCAAACTGCTTGACCAGACCTGAATCAAGCCTCCTCCTCAGATCTTAGACTCTACTCCATCTCTTACCTAATTACTTCTTCATTTCTGACACACAGTGGCCCGCCTCACAGGAAGCCAAGCTGAGACATGCAGAGGAGTCTTCAGTTTGTAGAGAGTTGGTCCAGCCCTCTTTTAAAAAAAATCTTCACTTGAGGATATGTTTATTGATTTTTAGAGAGAGGGAAAAGGAAAGAGAGAGAGAGAAACATCAATGTGAGAGAGAAGTGTTAATTGATTGCTTCCTGTACACACTCCTGATGGCTGTTTCTTGCCAAACCTTTTCCTAGATTGAACCTGTAACTTAGTCATGTGCCGTGACCAAGAATCGAGCACACAACATTTTGGTGTATGGGATTATGCTCAAAATAACTGAGCCACCTGAACAGGCCAGTCCAGCCCTATTTTTCATTCCTCTCTCCCTCCTCGCTCTTTCTCACTATGCATTTGCGAAGGCAGTGCAGTAAGAAGACACCGAGTCACACATCCTTAAAACATGCCCTTTGTAAATCATCAACATCTGTACTCACAATGCAGGGAGAATTTCACTGAGAAGTGGCAACCTGCTCTCAGAGCCCGGTCCCGGGAGGCTGCAAAGAAAGGAGACAGAGGCTCTCATGTGTGGGCAAGGGTGGGCAAATGGCTGTTGAATCTGTTGAGATGTGAGGATGATCCTAACACCTGTTCAGGCCCTCAGAGGGCTGTTCAGAATGTGCTGGAACCTCCAACCAAGCTGTTTTCCTACTGCTGCTGCTAGCTTTTTATTTATTAAGAATTTTTTTATTGTTATTCTATTACAGTTGTCCCGATTTTTCCCCTGTGACCTCCTCTGCCTACCTCACCTCCCCACCAGGCCCCCTGCCACAGTCAATTCCCACACTGTTGCTGCTGGCTTTTTAAAAGCTGCCTGATTTCTTGCTTTACATTTCTATGGCATTGTAACAATTATGAAGATCTTAAATACATTACTGCATTTCATTCTCATGGTAATCTATGAGAAGTATGTAGTATTGTTAACCACTGTTTCATAGGCCTAAAAGAGAGAAAATCTCAGAAAGGATAAATGTCATGCCCAAAAGCAAGCCCAGTAAGTAGCAGAAGCCCCACTGCCAATGATCTGGTTTCATCTGCTTGTTGCACTCACAGCTCACTATCTTCTGTCACCTTTCTATAGCATAAAGCAGTGGTTCTCAAAATTGAGCATGCATCAGAATCATCCAGAAGGCTTGTTAAAAGCACAGATTGCTGGAAGGCACCTCCAGAGTTTCTGAGGTGTGGGGTGGACCTGAGGATTTGCACAACGTAATTATGAGAATGGTCCAACCATCACAGTAGGAGAACCACTGATAACTAGAAAATTGCCTTTCTAAGGTGTAAAGCTATTGTTAGCTCATTTTGGGAGATTTATTCCATGTATATAAAGTTTAGTGTCAATGTACCTTGGGCAAAGGTAGTATAGAAGTCATTGCTCACTGATGCCTCCTCTCTTGACTGCCTGGTCATTCCTCTCATGTTTAGTAACTTCCAGAGGCATCTAAAATTACTGATAGAAATCAAGTTTTTCCACCTCTGGAACAAAACCCATTTCATTATATGTTAGCCTATGGCCATAAATTAATTTGTGGTTTTTTTTGTACATAAACCTGTAAAATCATCTCTGTATTTTATTCTTGTGGCCTCTGAAAATAGTTAAAAAGCTTATGTGTTATTTATTTTGCAGCTCAGGAAAAGAAAGGGACACATTTCAAACTCTGTAAAATGAAAATGTAGCATATTTCATTGGGCGTGTAAGTGTAGAGAGGCAAAAGATTACAGTTTAAGATGGTGAAATAGTAGAACATGTGCAGTGGAAGAACAAGTCCAAGTCCTGACTTGCTCATTTAATTGGCCCTTCCTCCTCCAGATCCTGTCTGAGTTTCTGGGCCCATGTGCACAGAGGAGACAAAGATGAATACCACAGTCTATCTATATAGTGAAGGAGCTCAGACTAATAAGGGAGGTACATTCACAGATAAATGTGGTGAGATAATTTTAAATTAAAAACTTCTCTCCCTGGTCAATGCATTTTTCTGTAGACCTTTCTCCCATTTAAGCAGCTAGGCTGGTCTATGCTCAATCACGTAGGGAAGGAATGTGACAGTAGAAAGAAGAGAAAAGAGGAGTCACTTCCTGGCTTCTGGTTTTTAAAGTTTCATCTTTTGTGGGGAACAGGAAGGACTCATGATGTATAAAAATATTAAGGAGACAAAATGAATATTACTCCTCACCTCCTCCATCTTTCAGACTAGAAAAGGATGGTTTGGAAGAAGGAGAAACAGAATTGAACTGATAACCCTGATGTTGGTGTATCCTAGAGAGAGGGTACAGGATCATTCTAGTGTGTACAGTTCTGGGAAAGTGGCAGGATCTGAGAGAAGAAATGGCAGTGTGCCAGGAACTTTATCAGCAAGATGATTTCCTTGTGCCTAAAATGGCAGGGAACTTGTGGAGACAGTCTCTGAGCCTGAAGAACATGGGGACAGGGCCTTGGGTAACCCAAGGTCAATTTACATGGACCAAAAATCTAGGGCCAGGCAGGGTGATGGACATCTCAGCTCTCACTGATGGATGACTTCAAGGAACTTAGATTTCACCCCTGTTACTGATTTGGCACTATATGATCCCACTGGAAATGATGATGTCTTGAGCTCAAATGGAGTTATACAAGAAGTAGAGAAAGTTATATTCACTTGACATCGAAGTTTGTAGATTAAAATTCAAGCCTAACTCAGGAGTAAGTTATGCAATGGAACATGAGGGCCATGCAGAGCATACCCTCGTACAGTGGTAACTCAGAGGAGGCAGTGACAGACCCTCAGATGGGATCACCTTGCAGGAGAGGATATGGCTTGAACTAGGTATTGGTAGATAAATGCAGATTCAATAATATTTTCATGTTTCAAAACATGATCTTGCTAAACGCAGTTTTTCTAATTACAATATTTTACAGAACAATAACCTGTGCTTAGTGAGAAATTACTAGAGATGCATTTCATATGTAGTATAATCTTCTTTCTAACAATTCCATGTATCATTAAGGCCAAGATCAAGTTCTTCTTCCCAAAAACTTAGTTGGCAAGCCCCACCCACATTAATTTTTCTGTTTTCCATGGCTATCTGGAAAGATTTTTAGTTCTGCACATTTTCTTACTTTAGATCATGCATTATGTAATCTTATTCTTTGATTGATTTATTTGAGCTATTCACATTTTCCTATATGGTTCATAACTCTTTTATAATCAAGGTTTCATTGAGTAAATATTCTCAAAGGTTGGGACCAGTCAAAGGTTCTACTTTTTAAAAAGTTTTCCTAATGCTTACTAAGAACTTGTGTGTGTTAAAGCTGCTCTAAGTGCTATGCAGACATTTGGGGCCCCTGTGCAGCACGTAGGTGTTACTGTTATTTCTCTTTTACAGATGAACACAGAGGGTGAGTCAAGAAACCACTGAAGACAATCATCAGAGCTGGAACAATTTTAAAAAGGTGTATGTGTGGTTTCAATCAGAAAACAGAAAAAATTTGCCTTATTTCACTTAGCCGAGTATCTTTCTTCTTTTTAAAATTTTGGACTGGACTAGCATCAGAATCTCAATGTAGATTGATTCTCTTTTCATATATGTGGGTTATTCTGAAGTTAATGATGTAGTAACTATCTGATGGCCTGACCTTGTTGTTTTCAATTAATCATTTTGTACAAGGCCCCAGCAGATAACTATTATAACTGCAGAGCAAGTTCAAGTATGCCCTGGTACTCTTGTAGTGGATTTTCTCATGTCCCCATGGGAGCTTGGGGAAGCATTCCTTCACAGAGAAGGTTCTTGGTGGTCTGTATTTCTGTCTGCATAGGTCCATGTTACCCACTCAGGCTCTCCTCTGACAGATTTTTGTGCTTCTATATTTAGTCACCTCCTGTTCACCCAACAGTTGAACCACCCTGGGGTTGTGGAGATGGCCAAATGCATGACATTTAACAATGGACTGATGAGATTTAGAGCAGGGTATTTATCACACATACTCATAGCCTGAGTTAAGAAGGTACTGTATGACACAGGGCCACAGGTGAGTTGAACTTGTGTCAAATGAACAGCCATGGGCTGTGGAAGGAAGGCTTCATAGTATCAAGAGGACGAAGTGGCTCTAGGTTCATGGTAGGAAGAACAGTGGTGGTGGTGGTGGTGGTGGTAGAATACGGTTGGTTGGTTGGTTGAATTCCGTAGGCTTTCAGGGAAAAGAAACCCCCTTAGTGGTAAACAGTATTTTCACTTGGCCCTTTAGATAAGAAGAATTGTTTGGCTATGGGACCTAACCCCTGGGAGCAGACGGGAAGAGGAATTGTGTTTAGGCCTTTGGAGACCATCCCAATTTTACTACATATAAAGGCAGCCCTTAACACTGAAACTTTCCGATAAGCCTTAAACCACATGCTATGCAATGCTCCTGTGAAGAGTCTCACTTTATCAGTCTCTTTTTTTTAAATCCTCACCTGAGGATGGAGATATGTGTGTGTGTGTATTTGCTTTTAGAGAGAAAAGAAGGGAGAAAAACATCAATGTGAGAGAGAAGTATTGATTCATTGCCTCCCATATATATTTGGACTGGAAAGTGGCATGCAACCAGGGATCATACATGTCCCAACTGGGGGTTGCACACACCTGCACCCAGACCTGGGATGGAACCCGCAACCTAAATATATGCCCTCACTGGGAATCGAACCTGCAACCCTTTGGCTATTGGACCACACTCCAACTAACTGAGCCTTACTAACCAGGGTGCAGCCTATCTTTATTTATCATATCAAAAGCAGGGTCTCTGGAAGGAGGAAGATGGCGGTGAGATAGGTGGGAGCAGAGTCCACATCCCTCTGCCCACTGGTGAAACACCTAGCTGATCTTCTGAGGAACAGAGCAAACAGCCAACAGTATTCCAGCATATATGAAGATTGGAGACCAAAATTATATGGGATATTGAATGATCGGACAGTAAGGAGAGTGCTTTAGGACAATAAGGTCCCCGGGACCAGCACAGGGCCAGGGTGGGTGGCAGCCCCAGGCCCTGCACCTGCCAGGTCTGCTGAAAGATTCTTGGGAGAGATCCAGACTGGGCTATGTGAGAGGCCAGGTGCTTGTTTGGACTAGTGGGCATAAATAGGAAGAATTTTTCAAAAAGAAAAATAGAAAAAAAGAGGCACTCTGATGCTGTTTGGGGAATTCTCCACAGCAGTCATTTTCCTCCCACACCCCTGCCCCCTGCAGTCCCAGGGTCTGTGCATACCCAGCGATCAGCGGCCCAGGGCGGCCCACCTGCGCACACTCCAGAAGAATCAGGAAGGTGTGCAACCAGATGGCCCCGACCTGGCGGAGACCTGCCTGCACTCACTCCAGAAGCACTGGGGACAGTGCACACAAGTCCAGGGAGCTAATGCGTGAGGTGCCGAGGACAAAGTGCCTCCCACCCAGCCCCTGTGCCCGGAGCCCAGCAAGGCCAATTGGCTCTGTAGGAGATAGGCGGAAGCACACCGCAGAGGGGAGCTATAGTTTGTGGAAAGACTTGACTCAGTGGGGGGCTAAAGTACCTGGAAGGGGTGCTGAGAGTCCCTAACATCTAGGCCAGGAAAGAGTAAGAAAGCGGTGTGTGAGTTGCCCCTAATTTGTGCACCTCAAAGACAGCACAGCTGGTTGGTTAAAGGCCTAGGCTGGGTGCAGAAGGGCACCTAGGAACTGGGCTGGAGGCTGGACAACAGTGAAGAGAGTGCCTCACGAAGGGAGAGGAGGGAAACCAATACCTTCCCAGCCTGAGCAGCCAGGAAGACCAGAAGAACAGGCCTGGCCTGACCGGTTTAAAGCCAGCAGAAGGCTTTTTTTTTTTTTTTTTTAATTCCTTCTCCCTTTCTTTCCATCTTACATTTTTTTATTCCTTCTTCCTCCCTTTCCTGTATTATCCCATGTTCCTTCCCTCTTTTATTTTATTTATTTATTTTTTAAATATAATTTTTTTCTTTTAATTCCTTCATCTTTTTTTCCTTCTTTCCTTTTTATTCCTCCTTCCTTCCTTTCTTCCTTTCTTTTTTTTAAAATTCCTTCTCCCTTCCTTCCCCTTTTTTCTCTTCTTTACCTACAGGTAAGACATTAAAACCTGGAGCTGTGAAAAGACTAGAGTTAGACCCAAACAGGGGTCATCCCAAAAAACACAGAAAGTGAGACAAATTTCACTTTGCCACTCCAGAGAACTTGCAAGGTGAGAGCGGTGAACACCAGTACACCTGCTAGAAGAGGAAATCCACCAACAAAGGAATCACCAACAGAAAACAATGGAAGAAGGTGAAGGAGTTAGTGGAACACACACTAACCCCAATCCAGGACTGACCTGGAAATACAACCAACTGGTAGAGAAATTACCCACAACAAACAACTGAACAAGAGTGAGAGAGAAACCTTGTTCACAAAGAAAAATCAGCTTCAACACAAATTGTCCACACCTGCACAACAAAATACAAGGCGTGGTGCATGGGGTGACCCTCAGTTAACCAGCTGGAGAAAAGGACCCAACAAAGAAAGACCCAACAACAATCGAAACCTAAAGACATACAGAGAGACAACATAAATGACAGTTGGAGACCAGTGAGCTCAGGAGATTAAGTAGACTGCACCACTGAATCTCACAGGTATTCTACTGTAGAAGTTCATACGATAACACAGGGAGTCAGAAAAGATCACTTTAAGAAACACAGGCTAATAAGAAGAGTCTCACAAACAATGGGAAGACAAAGAAACAATCCCCAAATGAAATAAAAGGAGGAAGCCCCAGAAAGAATGATAAATGAAACAGAGGTAAGTCAACTATCAGATACTGAGTTCAAAGCATGGGTTATCAGGAAGCTCAATGAGGTCACAGAGAATTACCAAAAACTAGAGGGAAACTACAATGAACTCACTGCAAACTATATCAACATGAAAAAGGAAATAGAAACTATCAACAAGGGCCAAGAGGAAATGAAGAATACAATTTTTGAACTGAAGAACACAGTAGAAGGAACCAGAAGCAGGCTAGGTGAAGCAGAGGATTGGATCAGTAAGCTGGAGGACAAGGTAGAAAAAAACACCCACAAAGAGCAAGAAAAAGAAAAGGGGCTCAGAAAGAATGAAGAAGGATTAAGGGAACTGCAGGACAACATGAAACATAATAATATCCATATAATTGGGATACCAGAAGGAGAAGAAGAAGATCAAGGGATAGAAAACCTGTTTGAAAAAGTAATGAGGAAAACTTCCCTAATTTAATGAGAGAAAAAGTCACACAAATCCAGGAAACACAGAGAAATCAAGAGGAACCCTAACAGGCCCACTTCAAGACACATCATCATTAAAATAGAAAAATTCCAAGACAAAGAGAGAATCTTAAAAGCAGCAAGGGAGAAACAGGAAGCAACATACAAGGGAGCCCCGATTAGGTTAGCAGCTGCCTTCTCAATTGAAATGCTCCAAACCAGAAGAGAATGTCAAGAAATACTCCAAGTACTGAGAACCAGAGGTCTGCAACTAAGGCTACTGTACCTGGCAAGGCTCTCAATCAAGATAGATGGCCAAATAAGGAGCTTCCAAGACAAAAGAAGTCTAAAAGAAAACACCTCCACCAAACCAGCTCTGCAAGAGATCCTAAAGGGACTGATTTAAGGAAAGGAAGGGGAAGAGAGAGAGAGAGGAACACAGGTACAAAAAAATGGCAATGAATAAGTACCTATCGATAATAACCTTAAACGTAAAAGGATTAAATGCTCCAATCAAAAGACATAGAATAGCGGAATGGATAAGAAAGCACGACCCACACATATGCTGCCTACAAGAGACCCACCTCAGGACAAAAGACCTACACAGAATGAAAGTGAAGGGCTGGAAACAAATTTTCCAAGCAAACGGATAAGAAAAAAAAGCCGGGGTAGCAATGCTCTTATCAGACAAAATAGACTTCAGAAAAAGGGCCATAAACAGAGACTCAGAAGGACATTTCATAATACTCAAGGGAAGAATTCATCAAGATGACATAAGCATTGTAAATATATATGCATCCACAATAGGAGTACCCAAATACATAAAGAAAATCTTGGAGGACTTCAAGAAATATATTGAGAGCAACAGAATTATAGTAGGGGATTTTAACATCCCACTGTCAAAAATGGACAGATTTTCCAAACAAAATATCAACAAAGATATTGTGGCATTGAACAATGCCCTAGATGAAATGGACTTAACTGATATATATAGAGCCTTTCACCCCAAAGAAGCTAAATACACATTATTTTCAAATGCACATGGAATATTTTCAAAGATAAACCATACGATAGGACACAAAACAAACCTCAACAAATTTAAGAAAATTGAAATCATATCAAGTATTTTCTCTGACCACAAGGGACTGAAACTAGAAACCAATCCAAAGAAAAAACCCCAAAATGCTCAAATTCATGGAGATTGAATAGCATGCTATTAAACAACGAATGGGTCAGGAATGAGATTAGGGAAGAAATAAAAAAAGTTTATTGAAACAAATGAATATACACTCACAACCATCCAAAACTTATGGGACACAGCGAAGGCAGTCCTGAGAGGGAACTTCATAGCAATACAGGCCTACCTAAATAAGATAGAAACATTTCAAACAAACAACCTAACCCTATGCCTACAAGAACTCGAGGAACAACAACAAAGACAGCCCAGAGCAAGTAGAAGGAAGGAAATAACCAAGATCAGAGCAGAATTAAAAGACACAGAGAGTAAAAGCACAATTCTAAGGATCAATGAACCCAGGAGCTGGTTCATTGAAAAGATAAACAAAATCAACAAGCCTTTAAGCAGGCTCATCAAGAAAAAAAGAGAGAGGATCCAAATAAACACAATCATAAATAAGAGAGGAGAGATTACAACTGACTCCACAGAAATACAAAGGATTGTAAGAAACTACTATGAACTGTATGCCAAGAAATTTGAAAACCTAGGAGAAATGGATGAATTTCTAGAAAAATATAATCTTCCAAAACTCAATGAAGAAGAAGCAGAAAGCCTGACAGACCAATAACAGCAGACAAAATTGAAGCAGTAATCAAAAAAAATTCCAGACACACAAAAGCCCTGGAACAGAAGGTTTCACAGGAAAATTCTACAAAGCATTCAAGAAAGAGCTAACCCCTATCATTCACAGACTATTTCAAGAAATCCAAAATGATGGAAGACTCCCAAACTCTTTTTATGAAGCCAGCAGCATCCTAATCCTCAAACCAGATAAAGACACAACAAAGAAAGAAAACTTCAGGCCAATATTGCTGATGAACATAGACGCTGAAATTCTCAGCAAAATATTGGCAAACTGCATCCAGCAATACATTAAAAAGATCATACACCATGACCAAGTGGGATTCATCCCAGGAATTCAAGGATGGTACCATATTCACAAATCAATAAACATAATGCATCACATAAACAAAAGCAAAGACCGAAATCACATGATCATATCAATAGATGTGGAAAAAGCATTCGATAAGGTACAGCACCCATTTATGATAAAAACACTCAGCAAAGTGGGAATAGAGAGAGCATTCCTCCACATAATAAAGGCCGTGTATGAGAGACCTACAGCCAACATCATACTTAATGGGAAAAAACTAAAATCTTTCCCACTAAGATCAGGAACAAGACAAGGTTGTCCACAACCACTACTTCTATTCAACATAGTATTGGAAATTTTAGCCACAGCAATCAGACAAGAAAAGGAAATAAAAGGCATCCAAATTGGAAAAAAGGAAACAAAACTGTCATTGTTTGCAGATGACATGATAGTGTACATAGAAAATCCTCTGTTTTTAGACTCTGTTAAAATACAACTCGTCCTAATAAATGAATTTAGCAAAACAGAGGCATACGAAGTCAATATCCAGAAATCAAAGGCATTTTTGTATATCAACAATGAAACATCAGAAGCAGGAATTAGGAGAAAAATCCCATTTGATATAGCAACAAAAAAATAAAATACCTAGGTATAAAGCTCACCAACCAGGTAAAAGACCTGTGCTCATAAAAGTACACAACACTGAAGAAAGAAATCATGGAAGACACAAATGGAAACATATACCATGCTCATGGATTAGAAGAATCAACATCATCAAAATGTCAATACTACCCAAAACAATTTATAGATTCAATGCAATCCTTATCAAAGTACCAATGGCACATTTCACAGATATACAACAAACACTTCGAAAATTTATATGGAACCATAAACGACCCCGAATATCTGTTGCAATTTTTAGAAAGAAGTGCAAAGTTGGAGGGATCACAATACCTGATATGAAACTGTATTACAAGGCCACTTTAATCAAAACAGCCTGGTACTGGCATAAAAATAGGTAGATAGACCAATGGAACAGAAGAGAGAGCCCAGAAATAAACCCAAGTCTCTATCGCAATTAATTTTTGACAACAGGAGCAGCAGCATAAAATGGAATAAAAGTAGCCTCTTCAACAAATAGTGTTGGGAAATCTGGATGGCTACATGGAAAAAAAAATGAAACTTGAGCACCAACGTACACTATACACAAAAATAAATTCAAGGTGGATAAAAGACTTAAATATACGTTGCGACACCATAAAAGTCCTAGAGGAAAACTTCTGTAGGGAAATCTCAGACATTCTATGCAGCAGCATCTTCACTGATGTGTCCCCTAGAGCAAGGAACATAAAGGAAAGAATAAACAAATGGGACTTCATAAAAAAAAAAAAGCTTCTGTATGGCTAAAGAAAACAGTATTAAAATAAAATGATAACCAACCGTATTGGAAAACATATTTGCCAATGATACCTTGGACAAGGGTTTGATCTCCAAAATATATAAAGAGCTCACATGACTCCACTCCAGGAAGACAAAAAACCCAATTAAAAAAGGGGCAAAAGACTTAAACAGACACTTCTCCAAGGAAGACATACAGAGGGTCCAGAGACATATGAAAAGATGCTCAACATCACTAGCCATCAGAGAAATGCAAATTGAAACCACAGTGAGATACCACTTCATAGCAGTCAGAATGGCCATCATAAACAAATCAACAAAGAAGTGTAGAAGAGGATGTGGAGAGAAGGGAACCCTGCTGCACTGTTGGTGGGAATTCAGACTGATGAAGCCACTGTGGAAAACAGTATGGAACTTCCTCAGAAAACTAAAAACAGAACTGCCTTTTGACCCAGCAATTCCATTGCTGGGATTATACCCTAAGAGCCCTGAAATGCCAATCCAAAAGAACCTATGCACCCCAATGTTCATAGCAGCACAATTTACAATAGCCAAGTGCTGGAAGCAATCCAAGTGCCCATCAGCAAATGAGTGGATCAAGAAACTATGGTACATTTACATAATGGAATACTACATAGCAGAGAGAAAGAAGGAGCTCCTACCTTTCATGACAGCATGGATAGAACTGGAGAGCATTATGCTAAGTGAAATAAGCCAGGAGGTGAGGGACAAATACCATATGATATTACCTTTAACTGGAACATAATCAACAAAAGAAAAAAGCAAGAAAAACATAACCCGAGACATTGAAATTAAGAACAATCTAACAATAGCCAGAGGGGAGGGGGGATGGGACTATGGAGGGAAGGGTTTTCAGGAACCAGTATAGAGGACACATAGAATCAAGGGGGAGGGTGGAAGCAGGGGAGGGAGGTGTGTTTGGATTGGGTGGGGGGAGGGGAGGGGAGTAAATGCAGACAACTGTAATTGAAGAATGATAAAGTAATTTTTTAAAAAAGCACAATCTCTGACCTCTTTGTGGTTGGCAGCTCCAGGATTTGAATATTCTGAATACAGAATGCTGGCTCTTCAGATTCTTACTCAATCCTAACATTAGAATAGTTTCTTTCAAGGTGAAAACAGAGATAACTGACACTTGGGAGAGGAAAGTCTGAGGGACATGTTCATATTCAACCCTCAAACCTCCCCAGGATATGTATAGTAATCCTTAAATTAGGTTTTAAATATAGTATTCCTTAAATCTAGGAAACTCCAGACTTTCTTTTATCTGATTACCCTGAATAGTTAGAACTCTTTCAGTCCCATGGAGGAGAAATCTATGAGATCCACTTTAAGCAAAAATGAGCGAGATTTATTAAAAGCATATAGATTGTTCTTGGAGAGTACAGAGCAGGGAGGCAGCTGACCCTCAGGAATGAATGGGAACCAGAAGCTGGATGCCCATAGCTTTTCCAGATTTTACCCACCTTCCTCTCTCCTCAAGTTAATTTCATTTCTCTTTCTTTGCAGACAGTTCTTATATGCTTTCAGACCACATGGTAAAAACTATGGAGACTCTACAGAATAACACCTGAATTTTCATCTTATATTTCAATAGACAGGGCTAGACTGAAATCTCTTAGACTCAAATGGAAATTTCATGGAAAAAGGAAATCTGCTCTATTTATTTTGGGTCATCCATGGACCAACAACACTCTGAAGCCAGTGAATCTGGATCACCTTTGACAAAATTAAGCCAGGATCCTTGGCTATGTGTATGTGAATTAAGGAGGTGATGGATGAGCAATTCGTACAGGAAAGGCTGGGCTGACAACTTTGCTATGTTGTTCTTGCTTCCTACAGAATTACTTTTACAGAACAGACCTACATTGTCATGATATCTGTGGTCTTCAATGCCGTATTTTGCATATGTAATTTTTTAGTAAATATAGTTTTATATATTTCTTTCTAATTTGGAGTTCTTTTATTTATTTTTCTTGCTTACATGCATTAGCTAGAAGCTCTAGTACAATATTGAATAGCAGTGATGAGAGCAGACATTGTTGTGTTTTTTAAATTATATTTTATTGATTATGCTTTTACAGTTGTCCCAGTTTCCCCTTTTTCCCCTCCACTCAGCACCCTCCACACCCTCAAGCAATCCTACCACCATTGTTCATGTCCATGAGTCATTCATATAAACTCCATTTCCTGTACTGTATTTACATCCCTATAGCCATTCTATAGCTACCAATTTGTACTTCTTAATCCCCTCACCTCTTCACCCATTTCCCCAAAGCCCCCTCCCATCTGGCAACCATCAAAACACTGTCTGTGATTCTGTCTCTGTTCTTATTTGCTTAGTTTGTTTTTTTTAGATTTAATTATTGATAGGTAAGTGTTTATTGTCATTTTATTGTTCATAGTTTTGATCTTCTTTTTCTTACATAAGTCCCTTTAACATTTCATGTAATAATGGTTTGGTGATAATGAACTCCTTTAGTTTTTCCTTGTCTGGTAAGCTCTTAATCTGCCCTTCAATTCTAAAGGATATCTTTGCTGGATAGAGCAATCTTGATTGTAGATCTCTGCTTTTCATGACTTTGACTACTTCTTCCCAATCCCTTCTAGCCTGCAAATTTTCTTTTGAGAAATCAGCTGACAGTCTTATGGAAACTCCTCTGTAGGAAACTAACTACTTTTTTTGTGCTTCTTTTAAGATTCTCTCTGTATCTTTAATTTTTTTTTTTTTATTTTAGAGAGAGGGGAAGGGAGGGAGACAGAGAGGGAAAGAAACAGCAATGTACGGTTGCCTCTCACATGGCCCTCATGGGGACCCGGCCCGCAACCCAGGTATGTGCCCTGACTGGGAATTGAACCGGGACGCTTTGGTTCCCAGCCCACGCTCAATCCATTGAGCTACACCAGCCAGGTCTGTATCTTTAATTTTTGGCATTTTAATTATGATGTGCTTTATAGTGAACCTCTTTGCATCCATCTTGACTGGGACTCTGTGCTTCCTGAACATGCATGTCTATTTCCTTCACCAAATTAGGGAAGTTTTTCTTTCATTATTTTTTTAAACAGATTTCCATTTTCTTGTTCTTTCTCTTCTCCTTCTGACACTCCTATTATGTGAATGTTGGATTTCTTGAAGTTGTCCCAGAGGGTGCTTATACTATCCTTATTTTTTTGGATTCTTTTTTCTTCTTCTTGTTCTGATTGGTTGTTTTTTGCTTCCTCATGTTCCAAATCACTGATTTGATTCTTTGCTTCATCTACTCTACTGTTGTTTACCCCATAAATTGTTGTTTATTTCAATTACTATATCCTTTGTTTCTGACTGGATATTTTGTATACTGTTGAGGATTCCACTAAGTTCCCTGAGCATCCTTATAGCCAGTATTTTGAACTCTACATCTGATATATTACTTATCTTCATTTTGTTTAGTTCTTTTTCTGGAGTTTTGTTCTATTCTTTCATTTAGGCCATGTTTCTTTGTGTCCTCATTTTGGAAGCCTTCCTATGTTGGTTCCTATGTATTAGGAATAGCTGCTCTGACTCTCTGTCTTTGTAGTGTGGCCTAATGCAGCAGGTGTCCTGTGAGGTCCAGTTGCTCAGCCTCCCCTATAACCCAAGCTTGGTACTTGATAGATACCCTTCGTGTGGGCTGAATACTCCCTCCCCTTATAGTTGAGTTTGATTGCTGTTGAAAGATCAACAGGAGAGATTTACCCAGGCCAGTCAGCTGTAAGGATTGGCTGTAACCACTGACCACCAACCTCTGCCTTCCATTGAGGATTAGCTGTTGGAGGGGCAGGGTGGTCTGTAGCTGTCCACTGGATGTGTAGGCTTTGGTGTTTCACAGGTGGTGTGGGACAAGGTCAGCCCCATCTTGTGTCTACCTGGGGCCATCCTGCATGAGCTATAAAGCAATCTGAGATGGCTGCAATCTGTTCTGGGCTGGCAGATTCTCAGGTGAAGCCAAACTTTGAATCTAGGATGGCTGCTGCTAGTGCCAGGCCTGGGGCCACTTAGCAAGTGGCATAGGGGCTGGGGGATTACTAAGGCCTGTTGTTGCTTGTTTGATAGGATTTAAGAAGCTATGAAGAAGGAGCCAAGACCAGTCATTCATATGGAAAAGTCACATTTAACAGTTTGAGTGGGCCTGTAATTTGGGTGAGATGGAGTCTCTGGGGATCTCTAGGATGGGACAAACAGTGTTAGCCAGGTTGATGGAGTCTCAGATACAGCACCTACCTGCAATCTCTGTGGGTCTGTTGGGGGAGGGCTCAGAAAAGGGACAATAGCCTCTGCCCCACTTTCTGTCTGGTAGAAAGCTGTCCCTCCAACTCCTGCCTTGATGCCATGCAGTTCCTCCCTGTATGCCACTGGTGCCTTCATGTTGCTACTCTGGTGCTAGAGCTCAGAGGGAGTGAGTCTGAGTAGTCCATGTATGGCTTTTTTAAGGGGAACTGCAGGGGACCTCAGAAGTTTCTTCCACTGACTCAATCCCCACTGATATTTGCAGTCAGAAGTTATGGGAATTTATCTTCTGGGTACTGTGGATCCAGGAATTCTCACTCCCAAGATATCCCTCCTGAATTTTTATCCACTGTCCTTGGATGTGGGACCAACTCTTTCTGCATCTCTGCCCCTTCTACTAGTCTGGATGGATATGGTTTCTTTAATCCATAGTTGTAGGACTTCCATTAAACTTGATTTCTGATGGTCCTGAGTGATGGTTGTTCTATGTTTTAGTTGTAATTTTGATGTGGTTCTACGAAGAGGCAAGCCATATTTACCTATTCCACCATATTGATAGGGGGTTGTATAATTTCTGTTGAGAATATTATTCATTATATTGTTCCGCAATCTGCAAAGAGTCATATATGCATGGTTTTGAATTTTGTCTTGCAGCTAGCTTGAAGTAGGCAAATTACTTAACCTCTATCAAGTTTGGCTTCTTAGTAATATAATGAGAATAATACACAGGATTGTTATAAGAATTAAATGTCATACTGTTGGCAATGTCCTTGCACATAGAATAGGAGGCACTCAATAAACAGTAACTATTATTATCATTATTAATTCAATAATCATTTTTATTTCATGTACCATGCTCTCAGACCAACACTGACAAATAAATTGATGCTTTCCTTTTAACTGACAGTGACAACAAGATTGCAAGCCAGTGGGTGTTCCAATAGGAGTGACCCCAGCCTCTGAAAAACATAAAATGCATAATTATGTTTTCATGCTAACAAAGGTTGAGAAGTAGAAATCTTTAATTTTTCCAATTTTTGTGATGACATCCACTAATCTCCAGATAGCATTCTTTGGTGGGGAGGTCACATAATGACACTTCAGTCAGAGTTAAATGCGGACCTGTGGGCAAACCGAAGCCTGTCACTGCTGCTAAATAATTACAACTGGGAGAGAAATACCAATTTGAGTTGGTATGAACTTTTTATTTTTTGAATACAATTTAAGGAGGATGTAGGGCAAGAAAAAAGAAAAAATTATGTTGGGGATTTGAGATTCAAAACACTATTGAGAGAGAGCAAGGGAGTAAAGGGGATGTTTTAAAAATTTATTGATTAAGCTATTACAGTTGTCCCATTACCCCCTCTCTTTATTCCCCTCCACCCCGCATACCATCGCCCCCCCCCCTACATTCCTCCCCTTTAGTTCTTGTCCATGGGTCATACACATAAGTTCTTTGGCTTCTACATTTCCTATACTATTCTTAACCTCCCACTGTCTGTTTTCTACCTACCATTTATGCTACTTATTCTCTGTACCTTTTACTCCTCTCTCCCCTTCCCACTCCCCTGTTGATAACCCTCCATGTCTTATATAAATCCCTTTAACATTTCATATAATAAAGGCTGTGTGATGATGAACTCCTTGAACTTGACCTTATGTGGGAAGCACTTTATCTGCCCTTCCATTCTAAATGAAAGTTTTGCTGGATAGAGTAATCTTGGATGTAGGTTCTTGCCTTTCATGACTTGGAATACTTCTCTCTAGCCTCTTCTTGCCTGCAAGGTCTCTTTTGAGAAATCATCTGACAGTCTTATGGGAATTCCTTTGTAGGTAACTATCTCCTTTTCTCTTGCTGCTTCTAAGGTTCTCTCCTTATTTTTAATCTTGGGTAATGTAATTATGATGTGCCTTGATGTGTTCCTCTTTGGGTCCAACTTCTTTGGGACTCTCTGAGCTTTCTGCACTTCCTGGAAGTCTATTTCCTTTGCCATATTGGGGAAGTTCCCCTTCATTATTTGTTCAAATAAGTTTTCAATCCCTGGGTCTTCCTCTTCTCCTTCTGGCATCCCTATGACCCAGATGTTGGAATGTTTAGAGATGTCCCAGAGGTTCCTAAGCCTCTCCTCATTTTTTTGAATTCTTGTTTCTTCATTCTTTTCTGGTTGAATTTTTTTTTCTTCCTTGTGGTCCACTAAAGGGATTTCGTACATCCCACCATGGGAATTGTAGCTCTAATGTTTCACGTCTAAGGGAGCAAGGACTCCCGTGGAACATGAGATGGCAAGCAGAACCCACGTGTGTGATGGCAGAATTTCCTGTGGGAAATCAGGATAATCTATTTCTTAGAATCAAAAGCTTATTCTTGCTAAGATCTCCCTCCCCCCTGGATCAAAAGAACTTATGCTAATACATGCCTAGCTTCCTCAGGCTAGTGTTTACAGTCCTTTTGAGCTCAGCCCAAACCTGTTGTCCTTCCATTTGCATATCTCTCCTTTTGATGCACCTTCCTGGACCATCTACTGCCTAACTTGAATCTATAACCTATGCAGTTAACGAAGACCATTCTGATGTAATCTCCCCTAGAACAACAATAAAAAGCCAGTCAAAACTGCTCTAGGGGCCTCTTCCATATCATAAAGGAGGGGTCGTGTAGTTCCGGATTCCTCTAGTCCAGTGCTTATCGTGTGAATTTATTCACACATCTGTCGTAGCTATACGAATTCTGTGGGCCAAAATTCGCGACAGTCCACACCGTCCATTTGAGTCCCCGTTTCCTTCCCATCCCTATTGGTTCCCTGCACATTTCCCCTCATTTCCTTTAGGGTATCCTTCATTTTTCATCTAATTTGTGTCCAAATTCAACCAATTCTATGAGCATCCTAATTACCAGTATTTTGAACTGTGCATCTGATAGGTTGGCTATCTCTTCATGGCTTGGTTGTATTTTTTCTGGGGTTTTGATCTGCTCTTTCATTTGGGCCATTTTTTTCTCTCAGTGTGTCTGTTATGTATAAGGAGGCAGAGCCTTAGGTGTTCACCAGTGCTGGGTAACCCACGTTGTTGTGTGTGACGTTGTCTGCAGGAAAGGGGTCTGAGAGGGCACAATGGTGCCGCTCGCTACCCACAAGCAAATTGAGCCCTTCTGGTGCTGATTCTGACATGGGTGGGCTTGTTCTAGGACTCTGTGGGTTTCTCCAACAAACTCCCCTGTGAGGCTGGGAGTTCCTCCCACTGCTGCTTCAATCCCCACAGGTGTTTTCAATCAGTGGTTTGAGGTTTTATTTCCCTTCGCTGGGCCCCGGGCCTGCATGGTCTACTCCACTCCTCAACTTCCTCTCCTGGTTTATCTGCTGTAGAATGTGAGACCATCAGCTCCACTAACCTTGGTCTTGCTGGGTCCAGGTCTGCCAGCTGCAGACCCCCTGGCCTGTTTTAGCATTGTGCACCTGGTTTCACAAACCGCGGTCTGGCTGTGCACCTGGCTCTGCCCTGCTTACTGGTCTGGCTGAACGTGTCTTTAACTCTTTGGTTGTTGGACTTCCATTAAGTTCAATTTTCTGTCAGTTCTGGTTGTTTTTTGTTTTTATATTGTTGTTTTCCATCTTTTGGTGGTTCAAGGAGGCACAGCGTGTCTACCTATGCCTCCTTCTAGACTGGAAGTCCCCAAGGGGATTTTTTTAATTGACTAAAATATGAGTTTCAGTACCCATTTTTATTTAACCATAAAACAGTTAGTTGCCCTTTAAGGAGAATTCCCATAGAACACATAATTTTTTTTTATTTCACAGCCTAGAGAAAGTTTACTTTTCCTAAGACCATCACATAGATATCTTTAACTTTCCTGCTGGCAAGCTGTCCATTTTTACTTAGTGGTAGCTTCCTCAATAAAAATTTTTTAACATCAGGTTACCCTAATCTCTTTTAAAAGTACTTGGCTATTATCTTCTATCTTGAGTAAAGGTTTTATTTTACTTCTTAAAAAGATAATCCATTTCAAATTTTCTGTCTCTGCCTCTCTTTCTGGAAACAGGCAGAATCTAAGTGAATAAATGTAATGATGTAATCAAGAGTTAAAAGCTATATTAGACAGATGTAACAGAAGGATCAATTATCTCTTGTGTATGCATATATACACATGTTATTATATATAATCCCTAAATTACCAACTACAACATTAAATTTAAAGCTGTAACCAAACTTTACTATCTCTGCTTTTTGCTTTGCTGTGAAACACAAGGAAGGGACAGGCTAACTAATCATCCTTTTTTTCTTTTTTAATAGTTACTTTATTGTTGTTCAATTACAGTTGTCTGTATCCTCTCCCCTCCCCTTTCCCCACCCCCTCCAATTCCACCTCCCTTCCCTGCCTACTTCCTTCCCCTTGGTTCTGTCCATGTGTCCTCCATAGTGGTTTCTGAAAACCCTTCTCCCCATTGTCTCCTCCCCCTCCCCCTTGGCTACTGTTAAATTGTTCTTAATTTCAATGTCACTGGTTATGTTTTGCTTGCTTTCTGCTTTTGTTGGTTATGTTCCAGTTAAAGGTGAGATCATATGCTATTTGACCCTCACCACCTGGCTTACTTCACTTAGCATAATGCTCTCCAGTTCCATCCATGCTGTTGCTTCTTCTTCCTCTCTGCTGCGTAAAATTCCACTGTGTAAATGTACCATAGCTTCTTGATCCAGTCATTTGTAGATGGGCACTTAGGTTGTTTCCAGCACTTGGCTATTGTGAATTATGCTGCTATGAACATTGGAGTACATAGGTTCTTTTGAATTGGTGTTTCAGGGTTCTTAGGGTATAATCCCAGTAGTGGAATTGCTGGGTCGAAAGGCACTTCCATTTTCATTTTTCTGAGGAAGTTCCATACCATTTTCCACAGTGTCTTTACCAGTCTGCATTCCCACCAACAGTGCAGTAGGGTTCCCTTTTCTCCACATCCCCTCCAACAGTTATCTGTTGTTTTGTTTATGATGGCCATTCTGACTGGTGTGAGGTGGTATCTCATCGTGGTTTTAATTTGCGTCCCTCTGATGGCTAATGACGTTGAGCATCTTTTCATATGTCTCTGGGCCCTCTGTATGTCCTTTTTCGAGAAGTGTCTGTTCATGTCTTTTGCCCATTTTTTCATTGGGTTTTTTGTCTTCCTGGAGTGGAATCATATGAGTTCTTTATATATTTTGGAGATCAAACCCTTGTCTGAGGTATCATTGGCAAATATGTTTTCCCATACTGTTGTTTCATTTTTTATTTTAATACTGTTTTCTTTAGCCATACAGAAGCTCTTTATTTTGATAAGGTCCCATTTGTTTATTCTTTCCTTTATGTTCCTTGCTCTAGGGGACATATCATTGAAGATGTTGCTGCGTGGAATGTCTGAGATTTTCCTACCGATGTTTTCCTCTAGAACTTTTACGGTGTCACAACTTACATTTAAGTCTTTTATCCACCTTGAATTTATTTTTGTGTATGGTGTAAGTTGGTGCTCGAGTTTCATTTTTTTGCAGGTAGCCATCCAGATTTCCCAACA
>PVJI01020895.1:0-28094 GCA_004026765.1 Micronycteris hirsuta | reverse complement strand
CGCAGTCTGGAGATCCGTGCGGACGTCCTGAGTGCAGTTGCTTCCTTCCGCCCTGTGTGTGCGCACCACCCTCACTGCAGGGTGAGGTCTTCCAGTAGATCCTGTGCCACTTTTACCTGGACGGGGCTGCTTGCCCTTTGGAAATTGTGTGTCACCTTCTGGGGTCCGTGCCCCAGACTTGTCCTGCCCTTCCTTCTTACCCTTCACTCCTTACCCCAGCAGGACGGCAGGACTACGATCTTCTGGTGATTGGTGGGGGATCTGGCGGCCTGGCCTGTGCCAAGGAAGGTACGTGTCCTATGTCCTGTGTCCCGCTGGTGTCTCCAAGTTTTCAGGGCTGGGTGGGGTTGTGCCCTGAGGGGCCATGAGCAGAATGCACTGTCCCTGCAGTTGGCCTCCAGGGACCTGTCACCCTGCCAGGATCACCTTAGCACTCTTGTCACTGTGCCTTGCTCCCAGTGCACCCCACTTGTCTGTGCCACACACAACAGCCAGGTTGGAACCCCAAGTCTGAGCCTGCCCTCCTCGGCACCAGCCCCCAGCCTCACAGGATATCCCCCTGCCCACAGGATATGTCTCCCACCATCTATGCCCTCTCTCACACCACTCCAGCCTCCCTACCTCTTTGCCGTTTTGCAGAAATGCTTCCCTGGGTCCCTTTGGCCATGTGCCTTGTCCTGGCGGTCGTCTGGGCGACTGTCCTGCCTGGCTTGCTGTTTACCTGCCCGGTTAGCTGTGGGGCTCACTCGTCCCCCTTCAGTCCGTTGCTGAGATGACCCTACTTAGAACTGTACCCTCCTGCACATCCGGTTCCCGTCACTGGTTCCACTGCCCTTGCCCTTAGCCCTGGCACTGTCCTGCGGAGGTCATGGCTCTGCTGGCTTCGCCTCCCTCTCCAGATGGACCCGGGCAGCCAGACGGGCCCAGGCACCCAGGGACGCTTGGTTAAGATGTGTGCTGTAAGCGAGCTGGGCCCAGAGGCATCCTGACAGCGTGCTGCCCGCCCAGGCAGGGAGCACGCTGCCAGTGTTTCACTGTGGACCCTGTGGTCTGCTGTTGGGGTGCCGAGCGGTCTGCTCCCCAGCCTAAATGACAAGGAGGCAGATGTGGGAGAGTGAAAGGGAGGAGGCGAGAGAGGAACAGGCCCCCAAACAAGACAGACTTGAGGAGGCACCCCGGCTGTGAAACTAGGGCTTTCTCACAGCCAGTACCGAGTTTTAGAATCAGATGGTGTAGGGAATCCGCTGCCCGCTGCTCTTGCTCTCGGGGGGGGGGGCACCGGGCTAGCCTGCACTGGGGGCAGGAACCTAGGAATCGCCCGGCTGATTTGGGGGTCCACAGAGAGACTGGCGGTCCTCACCCCCCTGGACCACTGCACAGATGGCCAGTCGTCTGTCCCTTGTAGCAGGAGAAAGCCCTGGACCCTGTGTCCACTCCAGTGTCGTCTCTCTAGAGACACATCTCAACCCAACAGAGTGCTCTTGGTCCATCTTTGGCTTTTACAACAGTGGCATTTGTCCCTGTGGATGATCACCCTTTTTTGCAGCTTTATTGAGACATAGTTGACATACAGTCATGCACTTTTAAACAACCTGATGAGGTTTGACATGTGTACACACCTGTGAAACTGGTACCACAGTCAACATAGGGAATGTACTCGTCACCCCTGTATTGGTGTGCTGGGGCTGCCATTACAAGTGTCGCAGACTGGGCGGCCTAAACAGCAGAAATGCCTTTTCTTTCTTTTTTTTTTTAAGATTTTATTTATTTATTTTTTAGAGGGGGAAGGGAGGGAGAAAGAGAGGGAGAGAAACATCAATGTGCGGCTGCCTCTTGTGCGCCCCCTAGTGGGGAATCTGGCCCCCAACCCAGGCATGTGCCCTGACTGGGAATCGAACCCGTGACCCTTTGGTCCATAGCCTGTGCTCAATCCACTGAGCTACTCCAGCCAGGGCAGAAATGCATTTTCTTGTAGCTCTGGAGGCTGGAAGTCTGAGATCAGGTTGCCAGCGGGCTCGGTTTCTTCTGAAAACTCTCTCTCTGGCTGGTGCATGGCCGCCTTCTTGTTGTGTCCTCACATGGTCGTCCCTCTGTGAGTGACCATGTCCTAATCTCTTTTTGTGTAAAGACACCAGTCAGTGTATATTAGCGCCCACCCACGTGACCTCATTTTAATTCTGTCACCCCTGGAAAGACCCCGTCTTCACACAAGGCCACACGCTCAGATTCCAGGGGTTAGAACTTCGATTTGGGAGGGACACAGTTCAGCCCATGACAATCCCCAAATTTTCCTCAAACCTCGAGAAGTCCTTCTGATCCTCCCTCCCTGCTGCGTCCGCAGACAAGTGATCTGCCTTCTCTCACTATACGTTAGTTTGCATTTCCTAAAATGGTGGGTAAATGGAACCATGCTATATGTATTCTTTTCTGGCTTCTTTGACATAGCAACATTACGTTGAGATTCGTCTACGTTGCTGGGTATACCCACAGTTCATTTCTTCTTCTTGCTGATTACTATTCTGTTGTGTGTGTGTGTGTACCACGTTCTGACTGTCCATTCACCTATAGATGGACGTCTGTGTCGTTCCCAGTTCTTCGCTACAGTGAACATCTGTGTGTGGATGTACGTGGTAAATTCTTTTGGGTGAATGCTTAAAAGTGGAACAGCTAGGGCATGGGGTGTATCTCTTATTCAGGGTTCTTTTCAGTTCTTTCAGCAGTATTTTGTAATTTTTTGATGTACCAGTGTTTCATATCTTTTGTCAGATTTATCCCTATTTCATATTTTCATAACAGTTTTCTTAAGATGTAAGTCACACCCCTACAATTACTTATTTAAAGTAAATAGTTTAGCCTCGGCTGGTGTAGCTCAGTGGATTGAGCCCGGCCTGGGAACCAAAGGGTTGCCGGTTCGATTCCCAGTCAAGACACATGCCTGGGTTGCAGGCCAGGTCCCCAGTGGGGGCCACGTGAGAGGCAACCACACATTGATGTTTCCCTCCTTCTTTTTCTCCCTCCCTTCCCCTCTCTCTAAAAATAAATAAACTCTTAAAAAACAAAAGTAAATAGTGCAGTGATTTCTGCACCGTCACCCTAGTCCATTTTGGAACATTCTCGTCGCCCCCAAACCTGCTTTGTACCCGTCAGCGTTTGCTTCCCGTTCCCTCCACTCCTCAGTCCCTGACAACCGCTGCTTTCCTCTCTGTCTCTGTGGATTTGCCTCTTCCGGACGTTCCGTGTAAACACGCGGCCTTGTGTCGCTGAGCACGGGTTCTCAGCAGACGTCCAGATACATGGCACATGCTGGCACTTCATTGCCCCTCACTGCTGGTGTGGTTTCACTGGACGTGGAGGCCGCCTTTTGTTCGCCCGCTTGTCCATAGATGGCCTTTGGATTGTTTCCGCTTTTCGCCTGCTGCCCTGAACGTTTTGTGTAAAAGTTTTTCCACGGACGTGGCTGCATTTCTCTTGGGCAGACGCCTAGGAGTGGAACTGCTGGGCGGCACGGTAACTCAGGGCTTTTTAAGAAACACCAGCCTGTTTCCAAAGTGGCTGTGTCAGTTTGTGTTCCCACTGGCAAGTACGAGAGCTTGAACTTCTCTGAGTCCCCACCAGCACTGTCCACCTGTTAGAAAGTTATGGCCTGTCCTATGGGAGTGTCAGACGGTGCCTCATCGTGGTCTTTTCATGTGTTCAGTAGCTGTTTGTGTATCTATGGAGACATATCTGTCCAGAACCTTTGTCCTTTTAAAAACTGGGTTGTCTTTTAATTACTGAGTTATAAGAGATTTTTAACAGTATATGAGGTCTGTCCAGAAGGTATCCAGCCATGTGCTATGAAAAATAAAGACGTTTATTGAAGAAGATACAAGACACATTGTACATATGACAATGACGCCTCAGTCCCCTTCAAAGTCGGCACCTTGGGACCTCACACAGTTCTCCCAATCGCCATCAGCTGCCCCCATCATATTTTCCTGAATCTTATCGACAGTCTGAAATCTCTTCCCTGTCAAAGGTGATTTTAGTTTTGTGAAAAGCCAGAAGTCGCAGGTGCCACATCTGGGCTGTAGTGAGGCTGAGTCACCTGGGGGATTTGATGTTTCACCAAAAAACTCCACACAAGACACGATGCATGAGCAGGCGTGTTGTCGCGATGAAGCTCCCAGTCACCAGCTGCCCATAGCTGCAGCCTTCTGAATCATCCGGATAGTTTCCTCAGAGGAATGTTCAAGCTTAACGCAAAATTTGATGCAGATCTGTTGCTCTACTCGCTCAGTCATTTTGAATGCAACAGCCACACAGTGCACATGCTCATTCAACTGCGTCTACTGCCCCCCACTGACTAGTACAGTGAAGTCGTCATTGTTCACGCATGCGCATTCCTGTCCACTCTCTTTGGCTGCCAGGTTACGTCGATGTCATGTAAACCATTCTCATTGTATTAACAATGGCTGGACTTTTTCTGGACAGACCTCAATATTCTGGATACTAGACCCTTGTCAGATATATGATTTGAAAATACTTTCTCCTATTCTGTGGATTATCTTTTCACTTTCTTGATGGTGTTCTTTACAGCACAACAGTTTTTAATTTTGATGAAGGCCAGTTTATCTGTTGTTTCTTTTGTTGGTTATACTTCTGGTGTCATATGTAAGACACAGTCGCCTGATCCAGGGTCACAAAGATTTGTGCCTGTGTTTTCTTCTGAGAGTTCCACCGTTTCAGCTCTTACACTTAGGTCTTTTGTCCATTTTGAGTTAATATACAAACATGGTGTGAGGTGTAAACATCTTTAACTGGTCACAGGCCACCTCCAAGTGACGTTCTCCCACTTCACATGCCCGACAAGGACCTGACAATAGCATGCTTCCATTTCTCTCCTCTCAGTCCTGATTCTCTGCTATCATACACTTCACTTTCATTTCCATGTTCTGAACGCCAGGACACATTGTTCTTCGTTTTGTTTAAACAGTTACCATCTGGCATCATTTTTCTTTTCCCCTAAGGACTGTGTCCATGAACATTTCTTGTAATGTGGCACTAGGGGTAATGAATTCTTTCAGCTTTTGTATGTCTGAGGATATCTTCATTTTGCCTTTGGTTTTTTGTTTTTGTTTCCAAAAAATTATTTATTTATTTATTTTTAGACAGAGGGGAAGGAAGAGACAGAGGGAGAGAAACATCAATGTGCAGTTGCCTCTCGTATGCCCCCTCCACTGGGGACCTGGCCCGCGATCCAGGCATGTGCCCTGACTGGGAATCGAACCAGTGACCCTTTGGTTTGCAGGCCGGTGCTCAATCCACTGAGCCGCACCAGCCAGGGTTGCTTTCATTTTTTTTTTTTTTTTTAGTTTTTTTTTTTTTAAGATTTCATTTTTATTTATTTTTAGAGAGAGGGGAAGAGAGGGAGAGAAACAGCAATGTATGGTTGCCTCTCACATGGCCCTCATGGGGACCTGGCCCGCAACCCAGGCATGTGCCCTGACTGGGAATCGAACCCGGGACCCTCTGGTTCCCAGCCCGCGCTCAATCCACTGAGCTACACCAGCCAGGGCTGCTTTCATTTTTTTAAAGATATTTTCTCTGGGTATAGAATTTGAAGTAGACAGGTTTTTTTTCCTTTTACTACTTTAAAGATGTTGCTCCTCTGTCTTCTCGCTTGCGTTGTTTCTGCTGAGAAATCCTCCTTGGTCTTTATCTTTGTTGCTCTGTGGTGTGTCTTTTCTCTGGCTGTTCGTTTAGGACGTTTTTCTTTTTAATTGGTTTTGAGCTATTTACTGATGGTGTGCCTTGATGTAGTTCTTAATCGCTTTTCTGCTTCCTAGATCTGAGGGTTTATAGTTTACATCAAACTGTGAGAATTTTTAACCATTGTTTCTTTAGAAAGGTTTCCTGTCCAGCCCTGTCTCCTTCACTTCCGGAGACCTTCATTACACGTATATTAAGCCACTTGAAGTTGCCCCGCAGCTCCTTGGTACTCTTTTCCCTTTTGGATAGTTTCTATTCCTAGGTTTTCAAATTCACTAATAACTGATTCTGCAATGTCTAATCTATTATTAATCCCGCTCAGTATATTCTTCACCCCTTGTATTGTACTTTAATCTCTACAGTGGGTCCTTTCTTACATCTTCCATGGTGCTCCTTAACTTTCTGCACATGTGGAACATGGCTGCAGTGCCTGTTTTACTGTTCTTCTCCAATTCTGACCTCAGCGTCTGCTCTCTCCACTCTCCACTATTTCTTCTTTATGGCTTGTATTTTACTGCTTCTCTGCACACCCAGTAATTTTTGTTTGCATCCCAAATACTTTGAACTTAGCCTTGTTGAGCTCTAGATATTTTTGTATTCCTAGAACTATTTTCCAGCATGTTTTGCAGATAGAAGACAGTTTGGTCTTTTGGGTCCTCCACTGAAGATTATCCATCAGGTGTGGAGCTGTGTACTGTCTAGGGCTCATTCTCCTCGACCCCTGACACATGACCTTTGCTTGTGTTTATTTTGTGTGGGAACTGTTCTCTCCAGGCTGGCTTCGGGGAATAGGCACTATTCCTGGCCCTGTGTGAAAACCATGCCCTCTGATCCTTCTGGATGGTTCTTTCCCAGCCTTGGGGAGTTTCCTCACACACATGCACTGATCAGATACCCAGGGTCTCTGTGCAGCTCTCTCCTCTCTGGTCTTTTGTCCCAGGAACTCTGGCCACCTTGGTCTCCCCAGACTGTGAGCCCCTCTCCTGAGCCCAGGGGACTGCCAGACTCTGCTGGGCCCTCTCCCGTGCCACGTCCTGGAGAGAGTCCAGTCGTGGGGCTCACCTTGTTCCTTTCCTTCCTCTCAGAGAGTTCTGTCCTTTGTTTACTGGCATCCAGTGTCCTGAGACTCACTGCATCATGTACTTTGGATTTTTGGTTGTTTCAAGCGAGAGGGAGCATCTGGCCCCTGGTGCTGCATCACAGGCAAACGCGGGAGCTGGCCATTGGCGTGTCTGATGAGTCCCCTTGGCCAGAGCTTTTAAATCTGGCACTAGAGTCCCATCGTTAATTACTTGAACCAGATGGGTTTTTAAGTGAAGTCTTCTAAAGCCTTGTTCTAACTGGCAGCCACGAACGGAGCACACCCCGTAGCATTTGGAACACAGGGGGTTCATGATGTCTAAGTCAGGTGTGCCCTCTGAGGCGGCCAAGTCCAGGGGCCTCAGGCTGGCCGAAGCAGTGCCCAGGGGAATCCCTGTGGTTAGCTCTGGCTAACCGGGGGCAGGTTCGGCCTCAGAACCTGGGACTCGTGGCTCAGGGGAACCTGCTGACAGCCAGCGGGGAGGCCAGGGGGCTCCAGGGAGGGCGGCAGTTTGAAGCCTGGGTCCTGCCTCTGCTCTGGGGGCTGGGGGGCGGTCCCTAGCCCTGCTGCTTCACTTCTCCTGAGCTTTGGTGTTCTCATTCTGAGAGCGAGATAGCAAAGGTCTTGCCAGGGTGCCCTGATGAGGGTAGACCATGGGCGGAGGCCCCATGTGGTGGTGTCTGGCCGGGAGGAGAGGAAGTAGCAAGTCCACTGGGAGGGCCTGGCAAGTCCGGGGCTTCTCCTCGGGGGTGGACACTCCTTTGATGCCTCCTAGCATGCTTGAGGTGGGCATTGGGCTTGGGTGGGCACTGGACTCCTGCTGAAGTTCTAGGCCTGGCACCAGGTGGAGTGGGAGGCAAGGAAGGGCTGGGCCCAGAAGAGGGTTCCCACCTACAGGCAGCACAGCGGGTGGCAGGAGGCGGGGGGAGACTCGGGTGCGCAGCTGGTGGGCGCCACTGGCTCTGGTCCTTTCCCACCCTCTTCTGGGTCACATAGGCCCCTGGGTCCCCAGCCCCAAAGCAGCTCCCCAGTTGTGCCCACCTGCCCTCTCCTCTTGTCATTCTAGCCGCTCAGCTGGGAAAGAAGGTGGCCGTGGTAGACTACGTGGAGCCGTCCCCCCAAGGTAGGCAGCCCCTGGCTGGAGCCGTCCTGCGGAAAGGGATGGGAGAGGGACGCAGAGCCAGTCACCCCCTGCTTTCCAGAGTCTCCAGGGAGTGTCCTGTGTCTCCCATAAGCCGCCGTTACTTTAAAGTTCCTCGTTCTTATTTAAAAACAACTCTGAACACATCCACACGGCAGGGTCGCCTGGGCCGCCTTCGAGTCACAGGCACAAATTAAAGGGACTCTAAGCCGTAGAAGAGCGGGAAAGCCTCCAGAGTCGCCTGAATGTAAATCTAAGTGTGCTTTTCTCTACATACCAGGCACCACGTGGGGCCTTGGCGGCACCTGTGTGAATGTCGGTTGCATCCCCAAGAAGCTAATGCACCACGCCGCGCTGCTGGGGGGCCTGATCCGAGACGCCCCCCACTACGGCTGGGAGGTGGCCCAGCAGGTCCCACATGACTGGTGAGGAGCCCGCTGTTCCAGTGCTTTTCTGCTTCTCACGGGGGAGGCGGGGCTTATCCATCTGCTCACCCTCAGGGTAGCGTGCTGCCCGAGGGGCTTCCCACCCGGGGTGAGGTCTGGAGATGTTTTTTGGTTATCGCCACAGGGTGGGGCGAGGCCTGCGTAGCTACGTCTGCTGGGGAGCACCCTGGGATGCCGCTGCGGGTCCGACAGCACGCAGGGCACCCCCACAGAGGATGGCCTTGCCCAGAGGCCAGTGGTTCTGGGCAGGAGCCGTTTCAGGTTTAGCGGGGGGCGTGTAGTCCACTCAGAGCCACTCACAGGCCCTTTCGCTGTTCCCAGATGACCTGGACTCAGGGCGGCTGCTGTGTCCGGGCCACTGTGGACCGAAGCCCTGCTTCCCCAGAGTCACAAGGTCCCTCGCCCCAAGGTGGTGGCCATGGGGAGGACATTGTGTTTTACCACTTTGAGAAACACCTTCGTTTCTCGGTGTTCCTGTGAACGCACCCTTTGCATCTGACAGTCTGTGTGGGACTCTACAGCTGCCACTTCAGCGGCGGCTTTAACGTTTTGTTCTGTGCGGTAACAGGAGGAAGATGGCAGAAGCCGTTCAAAACCACGTGAAGTCCCTGAACTGGGGGCACCGGGTCCAGCTGCAGGACAGGTACTGAAGCCTCGCCCGGTCCCCTGGCCTCCTCTGGGTCACTTCATACCTTGACAAGCCCTTAGTCATGGGGGGCTCAGCAGCAATACGGCGAGAGGCCCTGCTGCCCCTAGGATGGAGCGTGCGGACAAGCAGCTGCCCCGGGAGTGAGGCTGCCCTGCAGGGCGGCACCAGCAGAGCCCAGAGCAGCAAAACAGGAGGGGCAAGTTAGGGGAGTGACCAGGGCTGGGGCATGCCAAGGAGCGGGGGTGCTTGGGGCTGAGGGCATGTGGACCAGATGGGGGTGTGGCGAGGGCTGTCCAACTGGACAGCCCCTTCCGCAGATGGCAGACCTTTTCCTGCTGGGGCCAACCACAGCTATGTCGGCGGGGAGCCCAGTGAGTCCAGCCTAGCTGGTGCAAATAAGAAGCCAGGCACTTCCCAGTGAACCCCACTCCTCACCTCCTACCCCCCAGTTCTGCATTGTGAACCCCACTCCTCATCTCACACCTTCTACACTGTGAGCCTCATGCTTTGTCACATGCTTGTGGCTCCCTGGGCATGGTGAAGGGGCCAGCGTTGCGTGCTAGAGCAAACATCTGACGTAATCACCCCAGCCTGAGAGCGCCAGGCCCCAGCAGCCCTTTGGGGTCTGCAGCCCAGGTCCCGATGCTTCGTCACACCGAACATCCTCCCTCCCTCCCAATGGCTGCCAGGGGAGGTGCCTGCATCTGCACTTGGCTCGGGCAAAGCTTTGCTCTTTGTCCAGTTCTTCCCTGGGCCCATGTGGGTCATGGATGGGACAGTGGTCCCCCTCGGAGGTCTGGTGGCCCCCTTCTGAGCACCCTTAGCTTGGTCCTGAGGGGTCTTCCCGGGCTGTGCAGCTGTTTTATGCCCTTTAACCTGAGAACGCTGAGCTGGGATGCTGCTGCCCGGGCTTCCCCAGCAGTCCCCCAGGGAGCTCATTTCTTCTCCTAATGGGCTCACTGTCCCCTGGTGCAGTTTTTCGGAGACATTAGGCTCTGCCATTTCTTCTGTCTGACCCCGAGGGGCACCAAGCAGGCCAGACACCGGGCCGGCTCTAGAGCGGCCCGCAGAAGGAGGCTGGTGTAGAGTTGCGTGTCTGTGTCCTGCAGCTGTTAATGGGTTGAGGGGTGAATGAGGCCTTCTGCAGGAGCTCCCGCTGGCACATGGGGGTACAGGGCCTGCTACCAGGGAGAACACAAGGTCAGGGTGGCAATGAAGGCGTACCAAAGCCACTGAGAGCCACCACTACAGCATAGCCTCTGTGATCGGGAGGGGCAGGTGCGCCCGACCACCCTTCTGCTCTCATTGGACCCCTTCTCTTGGCCTCACAGTTCCCTGAAAACTGGGGATGATGCCTGCCTTCTGGGCACTCTCCCTTGCTAGAGGGAAATTGGTGATTTGGATGTTTTGGGGTAACTGGGTGCAGGTGGGAGCCTCTTCCTGTTGGAAGGTGCTGAGGTGACAAGGACTGACCCCAGGGGAGGCCCGGCCACTTCTGTCATCACACTCCAGGGCTGGACTTGAGCTCTCAGGATTGCACTGACATGGTCTCCATCCCTGCCTGGCAGCCGTGGTCACCATGTCCCAGGGCACCCCCAGGACAGATGGCAGGCTGCCCCACCACGCTCTCCGGCGTTGTTCCCTTCCCCACCTGAACCGTGGGTGGGGGGTGGTGCAGTGGGGGCCCATGCTCACATTTTAGCAGTCTGCATAGTGCTCCCTACGTAGTCCCGTTGGGCATGCTGAATTTGCATAGGAAATGCTTGAAAATCTTATTTATTTTGCAGAAAAGTCAAGTACTTTAATCTGAAGGCCAGCTTTGTTAATGAACACATGGTTTGCGGTGTTGCGAAAGGCGGCAAAGAGGTGAGTCCTGCCTGCGGACCTCGGGGTCTTCCCAGGCTGCTTCGTGACTCTGTATGAAGGAAGAAACGGATCACGGGCGATTCACGTGGCCCCAGGCTGCCAGCTGTCGGGGCACCAGGCAGCAGAGTAGCAGGGTGGGCGATCACTCCCTTGCAGGGTTTTGTGGGGATTCCAGGAAACCAGACGCCTGCTGGGTGCTTTGTAAACTATGAAGTGCTTAGAGTTAGGACACCCCCGCCCTCTTCTGCCTGTCCCCTGGGCCCTTGGTGGCCTCCCCACTCCACAGGGTCCACACTGCCTACCCTGGAGTACCTGCTGGCTTCGAGTCCCCTGCGTGGATGGCCACGGCGCACCCGTTTGACCGTGGCTTTCTCGGTTTCCTCCCAGACTCTGCTTTCAGCCGAGCACATCGTCATCGCTACTGGAGGGCGGCCAAGGTACCCCGCACACGTGAGTGTCCTCCAAACACGGCCTCCCCCACGCCCTGGCCGCCTGCCCGGGCTCTGGGCTCATGTGATACACTGTTTATGCTCACGCATCCCCCGCCAGCAGCACTCCCCACTCTTTCTCTTCTTTAAATTTTTTGTCTGCTCTCATTGTTACTTTCTGTTTCCCAACTCTCTCTTGAATCCGCTCTGCCGAATCCAGTCGCCGGGACCCCCACACTGCTGAATCCCAAGAGCCGTTCATTCATTCTTCAGCTGGCTTCTGGGACTCCCCCAGATCCGTCCTGCTTTTGTCTCAGCGTCCCTTGTTCTGTCTCCTTTGTTGTTCCTTGTTTTCTAGCCAGCCTCAAAACACTGGAACCTGCAGGATTTAATTAAGCCTTGCTCTTCCTCCTCCAAACCCAAATCTTTTTTTTTAATCCTCACCTGGGGATATGTTTATTGATTTTAGAGGCAGAGGAAAGGGGAGAGAGTGAGAGAGACAGAGACAGAGATAGAGGCGGAGAAGGAGAGAGAAACATTGATGGGAGAGAGAAACATCGATCAGTTGCCCTCCCTATGCCCCCCAACCAGGGACTGACCCGAAACCTAGGTATGTGCCCTGATCAGGGATCAAACCCGCAACCTTTTGGTTTATTGGACGACACTCCAATCAACTGAGCAACCTGGCCAGAATCCAAGTTTTTTTTTTAGTTGACATAAGATTCACATATCATGAAATGCACCCTTTTAAAGGGTACGGTTCAGTGGGTATTTCAGAACTGTGCAACCATCACCACTCTTTCCTTCCAGAACATTCTCATCACCCCAAAATGAATCCCCCTGTACCCCTTAGCAGTCACTCCCCACTTCCCTCTTCCCCCAGTCGCTGGCAACCAGTGGTCTGCTTTCTGTCTCTCTGGCTTTACCTGTTCTGGACATCTCACATAAATGGGATCACACAAGAGGTGGCCTTTGTGACTGGCTTCCTGGGCCTTGTATAATGTCTTCAGGGCTCGCTCACGGGGTAGCGTGCATCAGAACTTCACTTCTGTGTATGACGGAATAACACCGCGTTGTGTGTGTATGCCGCATTTGTTGATCCGCTTGTCCCTTGGGGAACCTCTGGGTTGTTTGCCCTTTTAGCCTTACTGCGCAATGCTGCTGGGCACGTCTGTGTGAAAGTTTTTCTGTGGACTTAAGTTTCCACTTTTATTGGGTGTATATCTAGGAGTGGAGTTGCTGGGTCTTATGTTAACCCTGTTTAACCGTTTGAGGAACTGCCAGACTGTTTTCCAAAGCAGCTGCACCAGTGTATGAAGATCATACTTGCTCATTTCTTTGCACATCTTACAGTTGATAATGGAACTTTTCAAATAAAGCAGCATGTTAACTCTGGAAAACAGAATCCATCCCCACTGTAGGATTTTGTTTATTGCTGTGGGGTGTTTTTTCCAAACTGATTTTGTAAAGCCTTTATTCTTTGTTGTGTGAGGCCACTGAATTCTCTGCTCAGTTCGCTGGGTAGCCAGCTAATGACTGCACAGAGATTTCCTTAAATATCCGGAACCGAGAAATCTCCCTGCCTTCACCAAGGGCCGCAGTGGGCATTTTGAGGCTTCAACACTCAGCCCGGTGGGAGAAACTCTGCCTTAGCCCTCACTTCCTGCTTGTGCCAAACCTGGGGTCAGCCAGAGGCGAGAGCTCGGTGCCACGCCAGGCCTCTCCTGGGTGTGTGCGCAGCCCAGCGCCTGTACCTGGCCATCTAGACCCCGGGACTGTGTTGGAGCTTTCCAAAGCCCCTGTGGACATTGCATTCCTCAGCTTTTCCTTTTATGCTTTTGGTTCATCTGTCGCGTGTGTCCACTGCTATCCATCACTCCAGGCAGCCGTGATGTTCAGTCACGGGGCAAATCCTCCCCTGGGAGAGGCTTTCAGCACGGGGCGAGTTCAGGCGAGGCCAGATGAAGACAAGCCTATCGAGCGGGGTCTTCTAGGGAACCCCCAGCGGGGTCAGCCAATGGCTGCTCTTTGGGAAGGAGCTTTGAACGGCTCCGGCTCCGTTCTGCTCTCTCCATACTGTCATTTTTCAAGGCTGCCACTGAGCTGGGGGATGGGACTAGAGTGAGTTCAAACTCCACAAAACTTGCCATTCTTACCCAGTTTCAGCCATTTTTCTTGACTTAATGTTCCCTGGGTTGTCACAAGCCTTCCGTTAAGGCACTTTTTCCAGTGTTATGAAAAAGTTGAATCCGATCATTCTTGCCAGTTCTCTTTGCTGTTTTTATGGAGGGGTGGACTTCGGGAAGTCCTCAGTCCACTCCGTTTTTGCTGATGTCACCTCCTGGCATGTGGGCTTCTCTATCCCTCCTGACAAGGAAGGCAGAGCTGAGGAAGAGGCCCGAGGTGGGGCGGGGGCGCATAGGAAGCAGGAAGGGAGGACAGAGGGGTTTGTTTGGCTGAGGTCTCATTCTCGAGGGTCTCCCAGGGTGCCCAGGCGATGGGTGCTGCAAGCCCTGAGCCTCCACATGGGCCACAGCTAAGAGCACAGGCCCACAGGCCCCACGGGCCTGGGGGGTCCCCTCCTGCTTCCTGCTTAGACCCAGACGGATCCTGGATGGAAGATCAAGGAATGGCTCTGTTTCTCCTCAGACACCTAGGTCCCAAACCTTCCGTTTCTGTTTGATGCTTTCTCTGGGAGTGGGGCACTGAGGAAAAAGCATACTCCAGTCCTCAGAAACCCCTGGACCTGCCCTTCTGCTGTCAGACCAGCAAGAGCAGCCTCCAGAGGGGACCAGTAGCTGTGCGCAGGGCTGGCCCTTGGGCGAGCTGCATGCCTCTGTAGGATGGCAGGGCATCACCGTCGTTCAAGGTTGCTGCAGCAGAGAGGGACAAAGCGGATCACTCTTAGTGACCCCTCACCCGGCAGCCAGGCCCATGTTGGTTCTGCCTAACGCCCACAAAGGCCACAGTCAGCTCCGGGGAGCCCGAGAGTCATCTCAGTTCCTTTGAGGCACCAGGCAGAGAACTACATGCCCACGCCAGCATGCCCGGTGCAGGGACTGGCCTGGCTCTGCCCTGCTGGACCTCCCCTGGGCAGCGGCTGAAGTCTCTGTTCGCCCAGAGGGAGATGCGGCAGGAGCTGCGGGTCCTGGTCGTGGCCATTCTGCTCTCCGATGCCTCACCCAGGATGACCCACTGGCCGCCCCCCTGGGTGCCTGCCAAGACATTTTTCTGTTTTAGTCCCTTTGATTTTCAGATCTTTCCGTTTTCCTTCAGCAAACCCAAGAAATTCCTGACTTTATTTTTTTTGCCAATTGGAATCATAAACTGTTTGAAATCCATTTCCTCTCCAGCAGCACATCTTACTCTCACAGGCCTTGAAGGACGCTTGTCCTCGTGTCTTCCCTGCCTGCTTAGCAGCCCCTCACTGGGCCCCGCTGGGGCACGGGCGATCGGTACAACTCCTGGGCACAGGGCCCACCTGCGCTTTCCCTCGAGGGTGCCTGTTGGCACCCAGCCTTCAGCCTGGCACCCTGGGAGCTGGCTTGCTTCTCCACCCCGCCCACAGCCCTGCGCCTGGATGAAGGTGGGGGTCCTGGAAAGCAGAAGGGAAAGAGCTGCTGGCTGTGCCTGGCTCTTGGGTTACCTCGCACAGCCAAGGAGACTTCAGTGCTCTCATGCTGGCCTGCACACGGAGTTAGATGTAGATAGATCCCCTGTCCCTAGAGGCCACAGCCTGAAGAAAAGCCTGTGGAGCGGGGAAGTGCGCCCCCAAGTGGGCTGGGGTGGTTCTGGCCATGTTGTGTCTACAAGAAGGGCGTCCCCTTTGAGGGAGTCTCTAGGGCCGGCTGAATGGCGCTCTTCTCATGCTGGTCCTTTTCTCTGGGCAGGTCGAAGGCGCCTTGGAACATGGAATCACAAGTGACGACATCTTCTGGCTGAAGGAGTCCCCTGGGAAAACGTAAGCCCTGGCGTGTGCCTGAGCGGGGTTGCTCCTTGTTCTTCAGAAACATCCATCTGGGCCGTGTGCCTCCTTTCCCATCGCCCTGAGAGGAGGCCAGAAAGCCTGTGACTTGTGTCCCCCAGAGGGGTTGTTGACATGTCCCGTGACTGTCTTGGGAATGATAGTGTGTGTGTCACAAAGCAGGTTGGACATTTATTGTCTAGGGCACTGGTTTTCAAACAGGGTTCCCAGGAGCCTCGGGGTCCCAGTGGGTCCTGTCAGGGACATCAGTCAGGGACATTAGGTCAGGTTCGTGTCATCAGAAAAGCCCTCAGCCTCTCCGGCCTCAATCACCCACCCCCACTGTTGCCTGGTTCACACCGTGGTCTTCCCTGGGATCTAGCAAAGAAGGCTCCAGAGGCCTCGGAAGTTACAGCACAGTTGTGGAAATGAGAACTGTGGCGTGTGTGTGGTTTTATGCAAGAAGTTCCTTTCCAAATCCGCAGAGCTGTCTGTTCTAGGTCCAGACAGTCCTGCCTGTGGGCTGTGGAGGGGACTTCATGCTCGTAGGGGCCAGGAAGACCACCAGAGGGCGGCAGAGGCTTGGTCGTCGGCAGCACTCTGCTGCCTTGGGACCAGCCTACAAGAAAATAAGGGTGGAAAAGTGTGTCTAGAGGTGGACAGGCATGTGTGCGCAGCTATACATGTGGGGCGGTGCATGTGCATGTGTTGTGTGCATGGGGAGTATGTGTGCATGTCATGTGCTCTACTCACCGACACCGTTGCCCATTCATGAAGCATCTTTGTTCAGGACTGAGGCTGGATTCCCTTCAAAGGATTTGGTGTCGTTTATTTTTTATTTATCTTTCCACCATTCACGAGTTTCTCTTGTTCATTATTATAAAATGCTGCAACGAAAAACCTTTGGTGTGCCTTTTATACATCACATGTACCTGTCAGCATGTTTTCAGAAGTAGAAACCCCGGGTCCAGGGCAGGTACCCTTCACACCTTCGCACATCCTGGCGGGCTGCACCCTGTGCATTTCTGCCTCCTGCCCCCTCCTCCCTGTGTGAACATCAGCTTTTCCATAAGTGTAACCTGGAAAGGAGCCTCTCCTGCTCCCGCCAGGTGAGCTCCAGTAGCTTCTGCCCGAGGCCCGGCTGCGTCCCTCCCTGCATCTTCGCTCAAGCTCACGCAGATTCGTGTTCCTCTGTTTGTCACCTTCCACTGGTGCCCTAGGCTGTGGTTTGTCTTTTGACTTGGAGCTAGTTTTTCAAGCAGAAGTCTTGTCATTTTTATGTGGTCGCATTTACCATTTTTTTTCTTTTTATGCATCATTTCTGGGTTTCTGTTCTTTGATCTTGGACTATTTGGCAGGGTAAACGTGACCTGGTTTTATTTGTGTTTGCTATTATTAGTTATCTTTTTGTGTGTTTATTGGCCATTTAAAATTGAGTGTCTGTATGTGAATTTGTGTGTGTGCACGCGTGTGTAAATTGTCAGCTTAGTCTTTGGCCTGCTTTCTATCTGGTTTTTCTTTTCCCGTGCTTATCTCTCTCCTATCTTCCAGCTGGTTTGCATATTAGGGCTGTGATCCCATGTCGTTTATGTTGCAGGCTTTCTGAGCTTGTCATGTCTTTTAACTTGTGCAAAGTACAAATGTTGTGTTTTTTTTTTAATGTAACTTAGATCTCTTTTTACACTTAATGGCTTTTAGATTTATTGCATGTTCAGGAAGGTCTGCACCACCCCCAAGATCGTTTTTGAAAAAAAAGCTCCTGTATTTTCCCTTAGGGCTTCCACCCTTCAGACTTGCTTTTGTGTCCTTGGGTGTTTGCAACTCATCTGTGGGGTGGTGAGGTGGAGACCAGGCCACTTGGAGCCCAGGGTCACTGCCCGCCCAGACCCTCCAGCCAGTCTGAAAGCGTCTTCCAGAGTTGAGTGAGTCCCTGTCTTGCTCTGCCTCTCGACTCTGGTTTTCCTGAAATGCTGGCGGGAACGCCTGGCACCATCCTCAGGCCAGGCTAGGGAGGGAGGCCCGGGTGCAGTGGGTATGGGCGGCCATCAGCAAGGTGGCCCTGGTGTGGGCTGCTCCTCTGAGGTGCTGTGCTGGGGACAGTGGCCCAGTTGGCCAGGAAGACACGGCCCCAGATACTTTGGTCAGGAAAGAAACTGCAGTGTTTATTTTCTTCGGGAAAAAAAAAATTTAGAAGATTTTTTTTTAAACAAGCTCTTTCGTTTAGAAGGAATCTAGGTATGTTATTGTTTAAGAAAAAAAGTGTTTGCAATGTATCAGTCACCCGTTTCGTTGTGAGCATGATTTATGTGAGGAAATGGTTTTTTTAAAAAATTAAGCTGGAGATATATCCCCGTACGATGCTTCTGTGAAAATGCAGCTTTTGTCCGGTGCTGTTAATGCAAGTTGTAACAGTGTGATATGGGAGGCAGTGTTTACATGTTACATTCCTCCGCGCAGTCAAAATAAGCCCGCAGGGTCTACAGTAGCATTTCTGTATTTTATCAGCTTGGGCTGGGGCTGAGGGGGAGGCCTCTGCTCACACTTGGAGGGGCTGTTTCTGCCAGATTTATTTGCCTTATAAATATTCCCCGTGTTTATTTTAACTCGCCTTTAAAATGGAGCTGAAATTAATATGGACCTGAGGGCTGCCCCCTGGCCCTAAGTGCCTCCCGTCACCGGGCGGGACGTTTCTACTTGGCCCCATCAAGGAGGCCAAGCTGGTGGCTGAGAGTGCCCAGTGTGCCTGGCCTCCTGCAGCGGGCGTGGTGTCCAATGACCGGCTCCCCAAGGCCTGTTGGAGGCCCCGGGTGGGCACGCCCAGCCCCAGGTTTCTTGTGGATTCTGCAGCCCGTACAGACCTCCCTCTCTTCTTTTCTCTTGGGTGATGTGGTGCGGGCAACAGCTGGGACCTTCTTCCAGGCTGCGTCTGCCTGGGGCACAAGGACCAGCAGCTTCAGATCTGGCAATGGAGCCCACGGTGGGGCCATGCCACCCTTGCTGCTCCTTGGACCCCCGTGGCCACAGTGGTGTCCTGGCCTCATGGACATGTGAGGAGCCCTCTTTCCTTCTTAGCTTGTGCCCAGGTCTGAGGAGGCCCGATGATAGAGGGCGGTGGCCAAGCCGGAGCCCAGCGGGTGGAAAACAGAATCAGCACCCTCACTACACAGCTGAGTACCTGATTGGGAACCCCCGCAGGTGACGCATCATGTGTAGAAGACTCTAGCAAGTGCAGTGTGAGTTTCCAAGTTCATGAGCAGGACTCTGAGGCAGACGAGGCCGGGCCAGCATGTGTGGGGCCTAAGGCAGGACTGCACAGGTTGGCTTCTCAGCTCTGCTTCCCGAACACCAGTTCTGTGTCTGACTCGTTTGCCTTTCCCTTTATTCTGGCTTCTTAGTTCTGTGAAAATCCAGGATGGGTTGAAGATGTGTGGATGATTCTGGAGGAAGGACAAGGTCCTCTGGGCCCACAGGAGCCCTTTTGGAAGGAATAGGCAGAGGAATAACAGACACCTTGGGGAGCTGTCCACCACCAGGGGAGGAAATGGGGGTACAGAGTGGGTGCACAGCCTTACATGGGGAGTTTCAGAGGAGGCGCTCAAGCCCTGCGTGGTCCTGCTGGGCAGCGCCCCCACCTGGGGCTCACTCCACATCTTGAGGTCGGCTCTCTGCTGACTTGAACTCTGAGCTAGAGCTCTGGGCTGACTTCAGTGTCAGCCTTTCCTCTGATGGCGAAGGGGGCTTGAATGAGACTGGAGACACCTGGGGGCGGCCCTCCTCCCACGCTGGACCTACCAGGCAACAGAGCTGCCATTTCCAGATAAGAACCAGGACCCTGTGACTCCCACTGCCCACTTGGGTAGCCTGCGTCCCCTTGAGGGTCTGTAGAGTAAGGAGCTGACCGACCTGTCCTGCAGCTGCCCAGCTTGCGTGCCAGCCCGGACTGCGCCCTGTCCTGTGGCTGCTGCACAGCCTGACCCTCTCTGTCCTCAGGCCCCAGGAGAGTGAAGCAGGGAGCATTTCTGTAATGCGGGCTGATTTGATGCTGCCTCCCAGAGCTAGTTGTGGAAGGAGCTTTTGTCTTGGCCCTTCTTAAGTCTAGTGGCTGATCACTAGTACTGTAATCATTTTCTCTCTTCCTAACAAGGGAGAAGAACATAAATTTTCTTTTCAAAGAACCACAGTTGTAAATGTAGGGAAACTCGCCGCTGCTCTTTTCCCATTTTCTGTTATTCATTTAGTGTGACATCCTTACATGCAGCAAAGGGAGATCAGCCGACTGTCTGGACTTGGCCACTAGGCTGAACGCACCGCTGACCATCTGTCTCCCTGAGCGTGTCCCTGAGAGGTGTAGGGCTCAGGGGCTGAGGAAGACACCTCCTCAGAGTGGCAGTAGTTATGGGGTCAGAGCCTTAAGGTGGCATCCGTTATGGGGCCAGGGTGTAGAGGCTCTGGCCTGGTGAACGTGGGCCCAGCAACAGGCCCGAGGGTGGGATGGGGTGGCCCACACTGCGAGGAGGCCTCGGGTCCCCCACCCTTTGTGCCGCCTCCCCGGGGCCCGTTTGGCATTTCCTGCGCTGGCAGGACTGCCAAGGGGCCAGGTGCCTGCCGTGAGGTCCTCACTTTGTGTGGGTATTCCCCTTGGGGAGCAGATCAGGGGCCTTCAAACTCGAGAGGCAGGTGGAGAGCTCTTTAAGCCAGGGCTTCATGGGCCTGAATTAAGGCTTTTGTTTCTGTTTCCTCCCCTATTCAGATTTTGAACAAGAAAGCCTGCCCTGTGATTAGGCTAATCCTGCTGTAGTTGTACCTTCATGTAAAATGTTTGCACACTGAAAGGCACAGGGAGTAACACTGCCCAGAACTCGTGGAAAATTGAATCGGGCTCCGAGGCGCGGGCAGTGACTTCCGGCGTGGGCTGATGCCCTAATTTTGGCATCCTAATGCAGTGATAAGGCAGGTGTTTCCAGCCCTCAGAACCTCACTCATCCCCTTCCCCCCCCACCCCCCGGCTCCAACAAGCTAGTCCCCTGACTTGCGATGCTGCTGGCACTGCCGTCCTCCCTTGGCTGGCCAGGGCCTGCACTGGTCACTGTGACTTGTTACCACAGTGACTTTGTATCATAATTTCGTATCTTAGAGGTTTATACCTTTACCATATGCATTGAGTCCAAAAAAAGTTAGGTTTTGTCAGTTTTGGAAATATACCTATGCGCAGACACATATACGTGATACCACACGGGTGCATGGGTGCCCCGTGGCTTCCTCCTGTACTGGGCTCGCTGCACTGAGCCCATGAGTGACTCCACGGCTGTGTCTCCAGCTCGTGAAAGGAAGCCATGCGCCAGTTGCTTCCCACAGGGCACCTGCAGGAGCGTTCCACGGGATACGCCACTTCTTGAAATGGAATTATATCATTAGTACCTGCCGGGATTAGAGCTGACATCGGGCTTATCCATCCTTACATCACCTCCTCTTGTTCAAAGGCTGAAGGAGTGATCTGACAAGCCCACCCACACATCGCCTCCCAGGCTGGGAGTTTTCATTCTGTGTCAGGTTCCGTGCACGTGTGCATGTGTGTGCATGCGTGTAAGCGTGTGTGTACAGGTGTGTGAGTGTGTGCGTGCATGCAGAGCATGGAGCTGAATTACAGGAGAGGATTCACACTGCTGTGGCAGATATTTTACGTGGTTCTGTTGTATCCCAGTGTCCCGTGTCTGTCCCTCCGCCCAGGACCCTTCTTCCTTGGTCCAAGGAGCTGTGTCCCCAGGCCCTAGGCCTGGGTGTGCTGGGGCTGGGTACTCAGGTGTCGGCCTTCCAGCCTGGCCCTCATGGTCCAAAACTGTAGATGATGCTTTCTAGGAGCGCCGCCCCCCCACCGCCCACACACAACTGTCTGGTCCCCTCCCCATTCTGCAAAGCATCTCTTTGTTTGCACCCTGGCCTCAGGAGGTCCAGAGAGACCCCAGGGCAGAACTTATCTCGGGACAGAAGGAAAACCCTTCAGCTTCCTCTGACCCAGCTTTTCTAAACATCTCCATATAACCCACGTCAGTCCCACTTCCGGGGCCTTTCGTGGGACATGTGCTGTTTTGTCATCGGCCACTCATGTCCTTCACCACCAGGCAATTTTCTGATTCAATGACACTGTTTGTCATGTTGTACTTCGCAGCTGCAGGCCCCGGGAAGTGGGTTTTGTACCTTGGGACAAGCTGTTTGAGCAGTCAGCCTGCGCTGACTCCTCAGCCGACCAAGGGCCTTGCACACCTGAAGGCTGAAGGGCCCTGTCCCTGTGGCAGAGCCCGCACTCAGAGCAGCTGCTTGTGTGTGATGGTGTGAGACTCACTTCTGTTCTTTCTCTCCGTATCCATTCCTCCAACAGGTTGGTGGTCGGAGCCAGCTGTATCCTTTGGTAGCGTGCAGGTGACAATGGGCAGCGCCTACAGCCCTGCGAGTGGAGCCCCCCCCGCCCCCCACTGCTCTCCCTTCGTCAGGGAGTGCACTCTGCTGCCTGGAAGTAGGCACTTACAGAGCCACTTGGGGTGGATGGCCTGTACTCAGGGGACAATTTTAGGCTGACCTTTGCAGAAAGGGCTTCCTGGAGACTGTTCCTGAGCCACACACTGAGGCGGAGGGGCCGGCGGGGCCAGCTGGCCACAGCCGTGGGGCAGGCCGTCCTCCCTGGAGAGCAGCCCCACTCGCTTAGGCCCGCTCCTGTAGAGGAGCAGTAGAACCAGCGAGGTCAGGAGAGGAGCCGCCGGAGGCTGTGGGGTCAGGAGAGGGGGCATCACAGGAAGATGAAAGCGCCGGGGCTGCTAGCCGAGGACACAGGCCAGAGGCGGCTGCCTTGTGTCTTTCACGGAGGGGGTGTTTCCTTTCCGTCACCACTCAGACCCCACAGAGTGGGCCTAATCCTGGAGGCTGAGGTTAAACTCCAGGGAGTCTGGACAGGCACCCCATGGAGGCAGAAGCCACCTGGCCCATGGGTGCTAGAGGGAACCCCTACCTCGTCCTGGATTGAGTGTGAGAGATGGGGGCAGGGGAGCCCTGCGGCTGGTGTTGGGAGCCTCCTTCGGGCTGGCTGGGGACTGGTGGGGAGTGGGCTGCTGGCGTAGGGCCCTGGGGATCTTGCCACTTGATTCCCAAGGTCACGACCAGCTAGTTAGCATTCCTTAGCCTGCCCCTGTCAGACGTGGCCCTGGAGTGTGCCGGCTTCCTCACCGGGCTTGGGCTGGACACCACTGTCATGATCCGCAGCATCCCCCTGCGGGGCTTTGACCAGGTAACGCCCGGGGGCCAGCTCCCGCCCTGTGGCTCTGCTGTCCCCAGTTTGTGACATGCTTCCTCCCCAAACTGCCCCAGCCCAGGCAGGAGCAGGGGTGGGCTGGGTGTGTCTCGGTCTGTAGAAACGGGCCCTTGAGTTGAATGCGAAGGGTGTCTGTACAATATAAAACACCTGCCAGGGTGTGGCAGCAAGGGTTGCCATGTGGAGTGTGTGGCGGCTCGGGGCAGGCCGGGCCAGCCTCTGAGACATTGGTCATTTTCATCAGCGAGTGGCAGGTATATGTCAGAAGTGCTATCCCCTGCCTCCTTGCTGAGCCCCTCTGGGGTCCAACCAGGGGGCAGTGCCACCTCAGCAAAGGTAGCACCAGGCCAGGGAGCAGGTAGCAGACTGGCAAGGCCCTCAGTGGCCGCCTCGGAGGATGGCAGCTCCTGGCCACAGTACTGGCCACCTGCCATAGGCTGAGAGATGCAACCTGTGAGCCAGGGTGGGTGCTCCATTCCCCAGCGTGTGGGCAGTGCAGCCGGAGCACTCGGGGCACCAGCACGGCCTCTGAGGCCCGCCAGCTGCATGTGCACTGCCCAGGGACAGCGCCAGCCCCACGCTCAGGGAACCCGTTGGGGGCCGCCCCGTCAGCCGTGTGGCAGGAGCGCAGGGCGCCGCCTCACCGGAACTGCACCGTGCAGATTGTCCTCACACGTGGCTGGGATGCAGACACCCATGCTGACGGCAGAGGCACCCATGCGAACAGCATGCTGAGTTTTGTTTTAACTAAAAACTCTCCAAGGAAGGGTCATCTGTTAAAATTCAAGTCTGGGGTTGTTGTTAAGATGTCAAACCGCAAAAGAAGATAGATTACCATCCATCACACATGCCTGCTGGCCTTCAGTCCACCCCTGGCTCCTGGGCCTGCCCCATTCTGCCCGGTGTTGCAGAGACTCGCCCCTTTGTGCTGTGCCCACCATGTGCTATCTGCCCCTCATCTGTCACATTTGCCTGTCACTTCACTGGGTGCAGAGTCCCCAAGTGCCTGCCATGGGGACACAGTGAAGACAGTTAATTAGCATCTAAAGAAGAGCCCAAAGGTCAAGTGCATCTTAACTGAAGGGCTCGGGGTCCTTAGATTTGGAGCTGGCAGTTGGAGAAGGGGTGCCAGATGCTCTGCTGGCTCTTCTCTAAGCTCCACAAAGAACAAGGAGACCCAGAGGTGGGAGGGGGTCGCATGGAAGAAGGGGTAGGGGCAGGGAGCCCTCTCCTTTGAACATACCCCGCTTGCCCCCTCCTCAGGGGCTTTTCAAGAAGGCAGGGGCCCAGCTCCTCTCTTCCCAGCCATCAGTAGAGCCATTTCACTGCCACCTGGTCCTCACAGCATGTGTTCTTGTGCTTTGCAGCAAATGTCGTCCTTGGTCACGGACCACATGGCTTCTCATGGAACCCAGTTTCTGAGGGGCTGCATCCCCTTGAGAGTGAGGAAGCTCCAGGACAGCCAGCTTCAGGTCACCTGGAAGGAACTCGCCTCTGGCCGGGAGGACATGGATACCTTCAACACTGTCCTGTGGGCCGTAGGTAAGGGTGTGCAAGCTGCACGTGCGCGAGTGCACACACAAGCCACACATGGAACACAGTGGCCCCGGGGGCTCCGCCCCTCCTGCTGGCTCCTAGGTGGGCTGGCTGCTGCGGAGCACAGCCCGTGGACTGTCATAAAGACTCATGTGGCTGCTTCTGACCCCTCCCACTGGGCTGCTCTGAGCTCTGCAGGCCATCACGTGCTAGGCCGGGTCGTTTCAGTGGCCTTTCGGGAAGTCACACCGCAGAGTTCCAAAGACAGCATCCAACAGTAGGGGCGGAGGCCTCAGGCCTGTTCCAGTCAGGCGTGGGCTGTGTTCCCATCCTCCGGCTCTCTGAGGCCTGGGGGCAGCTTTTGGTGGGGGTAAAGCCTGGGCAGGTGTGGCTGTGCACAACTAGCCCATTGCCCACCTTGCAGGACTCCCTCCCTCCCAGGCTGGGCCCTCCCTGCACCCCTAGCCCAGCCTGCTTGAGAAGAAGGATGGAGAGTGAAGGTGGGGAGCGAGGGAGAAGAGCCTCGCTCAGGGCCTGGGGCTGGGCCTGGGCCTGGGCCTGGCCGGTCAGAGGGAGGGGAACGGGCTCTGAGCAGAGGCCTGGCGCTGAGCGGGAGGTCGTGCCGTCAGGAGCCAGACCTCTGCTGGGACGCTTCCGCTGTGGCCTCTGGGTTAGAGTGTTGCTCTCCTGATCACCTGTCAACTCACAGGTGAGAAGCTGGAGCAATCGAGGTCTTGTTTGTTCTTGAGATTTGCAGTTTGAGGGGTTTTCTCTGCCCTGAGCCCGGTCAGCTGTGCTCCTGTGAGTCTGGGCTCAGCATCCAGGTGGCAACAGAACTGTCCTCAGGCTCCGTGTCAGCGTCAGCAGAGCTCGTGGTGACCAAGCGCCCAGAGGGGCTGCCCTGCCGGGGTGTGTTAAGACCTGGCGGCTGGGTTGCGTGGCCGCCTGAGGTGGGGCTCCGGGGCGGAGCAGGGCACAGTGTTTCTGAGAACCCTGTTCTCCCTGAGCTGCTCCGAACGATAGGAAATCGAAAGGTGAACTGAACTCCAGCGGGGTCAGAGCTCTTCCTTTTGTCTGGTCGACAGGAGCAGATTGAGGAACAAGGAAATAGGCTGGAAATGCCCCAGAGTGAATTTAGTGCCTCTTCATCAAAACGTAATCAATTACCAAAGGAAATGTTCTTTTTAAAAATATATATATTTTATTTATTTGTTAGAGAGGAGAGAAGGGAGGGAGAAGGAGAGGAAGAGAAACATCAGTGTGAGAGAGAAACATCAATCCATTGCCTCCCAGACACCCCCAACCGGGGACCTGGCCCACAACCCATGCATGTGCCCTGACCGAGGATAGAACTGGCGACCCTTCGGTTCACAGCCCGGCACTCAAACCACTGAGCCATGCCAGCCAGGGTCTAAAGGAAATATTCTTGATCAATTTGTAAAAGTAGATTTTAAGTAGGTTTATTCTGATGAACACTATAAAAGATTATGTAACTATTCAGACCTAGAAATGTAGATTAACGATTAATATCTTAAACTCCATTCTAAGCTGGGAGGTGGCACGTTTCTCCCCTCCCATCCACACCCCAGCACTACCCCTTCATCTTCCGATGTCTCTCTGTGCCCCCACATCCCTGGTCTCAACCTTTGCACTAAGGTGCAAGCCTGCTCTCAGAGCTACCTGCAGAGGCCATGACAAGGGCAGAGGCTCAGAGGGTGAGGGGCTGTGCCCTCGGAAAGCCTGAGGGCCTCCAGCTCCCAGAAGGGGCCTGGTGGATGACAAGAAGCAAGGTCCCCCAACACGCAGGCCTGCCCTCCCCCACCAGGAGTCCATTTTATTTTTTGTATTTTCGAAAAGAGCATCCCCAGACAGTCTGCCCAGCATGATTGATGCTGGGGGTGTAAGCTTTTCACAGCCCTTGGCCTTTGACCTTGCTTCCCCAGGCGGCGCTGTGGTGGCGGCGGTTTCTGGCACGCCTTCTGGGGCTGCACGGGCATGTGCTGACTTTGCTGCTCGCTCCTGGGCCAGGTTTTGTAAACATCAGGAGCCACTTCCCAGTTTAACAACTGGGAATGTTTTCTGCCGGTTTACCCTGTAAGCCTTTAACCAGGCTCTATTTCTACTTGCAATAAAGGATGATCCAATCCAGGAGGTTAAAATAAAATGCCCCGGGGGGGCCACACGGCTGGCTCAACAGAGCTCTTGGACCGGACATCCCACCCCAGCAAGTGAGCTGGGGTTTGACATCAGTTAAAAACAGAAAAGGGAAGGACGCCCCTCGTGCCCCGTGGACACATGCTAAGGGCTGCCAGGAGCTCCCATGGGTCCTAGCCCGGCTGCCCATGTGCCTGATGCCTGGGCCACAGCCCGTGATGACACTGGACGTAGGGATGGCGAAGTCAGCCTGCAGTCTGGAAGCCAAGGAGGACTCGGAGCCTCTTCCTCAGGCAGCCTTGATCTCCACGTGGTGGATTAAACACATTAGCAGTTAAAGCAGTTAATTGCTGTGCAGGGGGCCCTCTCATTGTTTGTCTCTGAATCACCCACCCACACCAGGTGTCTCAGATAATAGACTGGGAACTCGCAGCGAGGAGGATTTCCTGTCTGCAGATGTGCCGATTACAGTGCTGAGTGAAGACAGTCAGCCTGTGCTGCCGGCTCGAATTCACCGGCACAGTTAACCAGTTGTGGCCTGAACCCCTGGCTGTCGGGGGAGCGGGAGCAGGCCAGGCGTCAGGAGTGGACACCTCCGAGCATAAACGCTTCCAAGCTGGTGGTTTAGCTTAGATTTTGTTTTCAAGCATGAACGGAAAGCGTTTGGGTCGCAGCCTGGAAAATTACGAGCTGAAATCCCCCTGCCCTTCAGCATCTCCAGCCTCTTAGGAAGGTTCTGTGTGTCCCTCACTCGAGGGAAGGATGAAGGCTCTGGCGTATCCATCCCCGGGCCATAGGAGTCCTGCCCGCTGTCGGAAGAGCCCGGATGGCTATGTTCCCAGCGTGCATGGTACCAGGAGGGCTGTCCCTGACCTGCCTCAGGGGCCCCCATAGTCTGCTGAGTGAGGCCTGGGGGAGTCAGCTGCTGAGGCCGTTTCCTCCTCAGGCTTTATCTCAGCAGAAGAGCTGTGGTCGTCCCCCTGTGCATGCCGCCCATGGCTAGGTCGCTTCTGAGCTTCTGAAGATAGTTGTATCGAAGGAGCCAGCAGGCTCGGGCTCTTGGGTGCTGGAGGCCCAGCATTCCAGCTTCCATCCGCCACCACACTGTGGCCCCCACCACTAGCCACTCTGAGGGCAGCCCACCCACACAGCATGTGTGCTTGGACCCCGGCCAAGGGCAGGTGGTGCCCAGGGAGCCCATGATGGGGGCCCACCATCCCAAGGAGGTGAGCACACCTGTCCAGGATAGACTGCAGCCTGGGGCTCTTCTCCCTCTGCCCCAGGGACTTTGCGCCCTGGTGTACATGCTAGCCACCTTCGCTCAGCTGTGGTCCTCTGATGGCCCTGCACACCACAGACATGGCTCACGAAAGACCTGAGGAATTTCTCCCCCTGGAGGCAGAAGGCAAAGCAGAACTGAGCCCCTGAGGCTGGGCATTCGTGGGTGGGAGTGCTCTAATCCAGCAAGAAGAAAGAAGCAGTCCAGGGCCCTGGCTCCTCCTGAAGGCCAGGCACACTGAGGAGGAGCTGATGGCTGGCTGTGGATGCAGCCTGGCTGAGAGAAGCCCCGGCCCAAAGCCAGCAGGCCTGTGCTCTGGGACCGCATCTTGCTGTGGCTGTGGGAAAGCATGTGTGTGGCTCTGTTATTCCTGGTGGGGACCCTGCAGTGGCCTGGCTGTGACAGGTCACATACAGAAGACTGCTCTGTGACAGATACCTCAATTCACCCAGTGCTCACCCCTTCTCACAAGGTAGAGGGGCTGGCCTTGAAGAGTGCA
>PVJI01020894.1:0-28105 GCA_004026765.1 Micronycteris hirsuta | reverse complement strand
TTTTTTTTTTAGATTTTATTTATTTTTAGAGAGAGGAGAAGGGAGGGAGAACGAGCAATGTATGGTTGCCTCTCACGTGGCCCCCACTGGGGACCTGGCCTGCAACCCAGGCATGTGCCCCGACTGGGAATTGAACCGGGACTCTCTGGTTCCCAGTCCGCGCTCAATCCACTGAGCTACACCAGCTGGGCTACCTGCAGTGTTTTATTTAGAAAAGGCGGCGGCAAACTGGAGGCGCCCTCCCAGCTGGCTCCAGGAGGGCGGATGTGGGCTTCCTGCTCTTTGTCTTCTAAATGGGAGACCCTCAGACAGACTGGCCTCACAGGGCAATGTCCCGGCCGGTGCTCGGAGCTCTGCTGGGCGGGGCACCCGCAGGCCTGGCACGGTCACTGGCAGGGCCTGGGCCACCCCACGTGCCCAGTGTCCTGAGGGAGGACGGCCACCTGGGTGACCCAGGACACCTGTGGGTCAGGCACCTGGCAGACCCGGACGGGAACCCAGGTTGCGGCCACAGGCTAAGGTGGACGGACTTGGGGCCGAGGAAGGGCAAGAGCAGGTGGCCCCGAGTCCCACGGGGTTGGTGAGCTCTGGAGCCTACCTGTGAGCAGAGGACTGGGCGGGTGGGCGCGGAGGGGGGCGAGGCGCACGCCGGGGAGGAGAGTCTTGTGGGCAGGGGACGACAGCCTTCACCACTGTCCCTTCCCCGTAGGGGGCACCAGGCTGCCCCACACTACTCTGTCCCCTCCCTCCCCACTCAGTGATTTATAGACTCTCTCCAGGCCTTGGTGGCCCCTGTCCAGCTACTGGTGGCAAAATGTGCCCCAGCAAGGGTGGGGGGTACCCGCTGTAAGATGTCTTGGTTCCCAGCTGACCCCACACACTGCCTGGGGGTCCAGAGGCCCTGCACCCCGCTGCTCCGTGGGTCCGCAGTGGGTCCCGGGCTGGGCAGACAACATCCTGACATCCGCCACCTCCCCCCACCCCCGCCCACGACCATAACTTCACACCCTGGTTTGACCTGACCTGGAGGTTTTTCTTGGTAAACACAGCTCCCCTGTCCCCACAGCAGATGGGAAGCCTCCTTCTTTACTGTTCTCACCAGAGAAGTGAACCTCCCTCCCTTAGCTCAGGGGAGGACAGAGCTGAGCCGTCCCCACAACTCTTGGGACCGGTCTGGGAGCCCGGTGTGGCCCCGGGCGCTGACTGAGGGTGGGCACTCCCGAGGGTTGGCATCCGCGAGCGGGGGTGTCAACAGATCTGCTCTTCCGGGCAGGGTTCAGGAGGGTGGCAGGCCGCGGGCTGGCCCCCCTGAACCCGCGTGATCCCGCCCTCTGAGCGGGGCCTGTGGGCCACGGCCCGAGGGTCGCCGGGCCCTGTGTGTGGCAGCTGAGGGGGCACACGTGACCCACAGCCAGGCTGACCCACCATGGGCTTTTCTGGATCCTGTTTGCGGGGATGTGGCCACGTGCGGTGGGGACCGGCGGGCAAAGCCTCGGTATTTACTGTTTGCCCCTCGGCTGGGAAAGTGTGTCACAGCTCGCCTGCGGTGCCACACGCTGTCGGGGACGTGCCTGCTCCAGGGACACACCAGACACTGTGTGACGGGCCGCCCTCTCCTCTTCCCCCGTGCACACGGGATTCCAGAGACGTGTCTGGGGCCCCCTCCTGGGAACCTGGGAAGTAGGGGGTTGAAAGCGACCCAGGCCTATCTGCCCGTCAGTTACGGCTGGGGACACTGCCTACCAGCGGTACCTGGCCCAGGTCACAGAGGGAGGGACTTGGGACTAGCTCCCCACAGGAGTGGGATGACCCATCACCTGCCCCTCCAGCCCCAGCCAGGCCCACACAGCCTCCATGCCAGCCTGACTCCACCATTCAAATAGCCACTGGAGTCCCATGCCACGTGTTGCCCTACTGCGCGCTGCCCCGAGTCACGGCAGGGACTGAGGGAAAGGTCCGTCAGTAACAGACTTCCTGGCGGGAGCAGCTGACCGGAAAGTGAATCGAGCAGGTCATTTCTGACGGCGGGTGCTAAGCGCCAAGAAGAAAGGTGACGTGCCGGGCAGGGCGGGGTGGTGGTTAGGCAAGACCTGGCGGCAAAGTTACCTGGCACCAGCCTGGACACCGTGCAGGAGCCAGCCGTGCAAAGGCCACAGGGAAGAATGTTCCGGGCCTAGCAAGCAGCTCGGAGGCCCCAGAGGAAGGAGGGAAAGGGGTTGGGCCAGACAGGCTGGCTGTGGCAGGTCCATAACCAGGGCCAGGATTTGAGTTTTCCCCAAGTGCCCAGTGGGGGGACACCATCCAAGGGCTCTCTGCTTGCAGAGAAGCGCCTCTCGGCCGTGTCCAGCCCTGGGCTTCCCGGAAGGCCCTCCCCCGTGAGAAGAGCAGGAATGAGAAAAACAAACCAGAGACACCAGCAGCTGAGAGCTCATCGGACAGGCCCGTCACACGTATTATCTCACTTAATCCTCACCAAAGCCCCATCGGGGAGGGTGCCCCTCCATCCTCACAGTCACGCCCAAGGCCCCAGTTGCCGTGAGCTGCTGAAGGCTGCCCTTGACCAAAGGCAGGGTCAAGGCGCCCTCCCCAAACGCTGGATCTCTGCTCCCCTCCCTCCCCCTTGGGGCGGTCTGGGCAGGCCCCTTAGCTCGGCTGGGCTGCCTCCCTGCCTCAGCAGCCCCAAGGGCTGACGTGTGTGCGGGGACACAGGTCGAAGTCAGTCATCTCTTGGCCTGTGTAGACCCAAGTGGAAATTACGTACTGGGAACACTTCAGCGATAAGTGGAAATTATGCAGCAAGAACGAGCCCAGCTGTGCCCCAACCCCTGCCCCGCCTCTTTCCTGTGCTGAGACTACAGCTTGTGCAGATCAAGTTTTTGGGACTGGGGACCTCCATTTCCCACCTTCGAGGGGCCGCTGACCCCTCTCTGCTGCACAGCCAGATCTTGCAGGGTTTGGGGCCAGCGAAAGGGAAGGGCTTTCCAGGGATTCCAGGCTGGGCAGGAACAGCCATTCTGGGCCTGCGTGGGTCACTCGTTCTGTGCCACTGGAGCCCAGCCCTGCTTCCGCTGACAGCTCGCACCCAAAGTCTCCAGCTCAGCTGCTCCGGGCGCTGGACGGCTCCCACCTGGGAGGCCAGCGAGGCTGAGGCCACCGGCAAAGCGCTGCCACCCCTCCTCCCTCCGCTCTCCCCGGGGAGCTGTCCCAACGCACTTCTCCAGACCCCACAGATGGGACCAAGGAGTGAGGCCCCGACGGCGGGGGAGCCCAGGCATCCCCAAACTCTCCGCGCACGACCGGCACGCTGAGATCCGTGCAGCCCACGGGGGCCTCCAGACCCTCGGCCGCTGACACGTCGTGCCTCCCGGGGACCCTGCCTCGGCCCAGTGCCCGCTCACCTGTTCTCACCTGCTGTCTCCGGAACCCCTGCAGCCCCCACCTCGCTTCCAGCCCCGCCAGCCAGCACGAGCGTCCTGCTCCGCCTCTCCGCTCCGGGCCGGAGTCCAACCCGCCCTGGCTGCGCGCCTGTCCCGCCCGAGCCCGGTGTCGCGGGGAGTGGGGACGGCCAGCGGAAACCCCGCCTGCCCCGCGCGTCCCAGCCCTTACCTCCTCGGCCAGGCCCCGGCGCGCCCGACCCCCGTTCCGCGTCCGGCTCGCAAGCCACTGCCCAGCCCCGCACCACCCCCGCCGCGTTCCAAACTCCCCGGACACGCCCCTCTGGGCGGCTCCGCCAATCGGGGCTCTGGCGCGCGGCGGGGGCGGGGCCTGGACGCCTTTCTAGGTGAGCCCAAGTCCCCGAGAAATGCGCGCGGGCTGGGCGGTCAGAGTCCGAGTAGGTGGGCCGTGCGCGCGCGGCGGGCCGGTTCCCAGGCAGGCTCCCCAGGCCGAACGACCTCAGCCAGTTTCCCCCGGCGCCGCCGCCCTCGGTTCCCTGGCCGCTCTCAGCCCGGAGCTGGTTCGGGACCCGGGCCTGGCTGCTGGGCCCGCGGGCCAGGGGAGGCGCGGCGGTGGGATTGTCCGACCTCGCTAACTGTGGCGGGCCCCTCGCCCCTCTCAGCAATCCAGAGGTTAATAACCATAATAAAAATCAGCGTTTTATCTATTTCCAACTTTTTATAGTGGCAACTGTCCAACATACACAGGAGGGACCAGTTCAATGGCGCCACCACAGTAGCAGGCCGTGCCCCCAGCCCTCCCGTTCGCCTGGGGCGCTGGAAGGAAGCTCCAAGCCTCACCACTCCGCAAGGCCTGCCCAGCCTCCCGCCGGCTGCCCCTTACACATCGCCCCGCCCTGGCTCCTTCCAGTCCCTCCAAGCCCCCATGTTCCCATCTCTGGGACTGCCCTGCGGGTCCCCAGACCTTCCTGTGGCAGCATTTTTGGCAGCTGGGGCTCAGCTCAAACTGTCACCTGCTCAGAGAGTTCCCTGCCTCCGCCATCACCTCACCCTGTTTCATTATTTTCTGACGCAGTTCTCCCACCTCGAAGTCACCCGATCATTCCCTGGTTACATGCTCTCAGCCTGCGCCGCCCACCCATGCTGGGAGCTCACTGCCGGAGGATAGTCTCCCTGGCCGTCCTTTGTCCCCAGCGCTGAGGCCTGCATCTAGACCCTGAGCGCCTTCAGGCGGGGCTGGCTCAGTCACTTCAGGGCCGCCAGCAGCGAGGCAGGAGAGAGCGCAGGAAGAGGAGCCGACGGGCCGGTGCTGGTGCTGGGGGGCCCGAGCGGGGCCCTGCTCTGCTGGGTGGTGTGGGCAGAGGCTGCGAGGCGGGGCCCGGGGCAGGACCGTGCCTGGCCCAGTGGAGTGGGGCCAGGACTTGGGCTGAGAAGGGCAGGGGCGGGGGTCAGGGAGGTGACCCGAGGGAGAGGCGCAGAGGACAGTGCAGCGGTGGAGGCGATGGCCAGGACCCCCCCGCCCCCCACTCGCCACACCGTGGTCTTGGAGTTGCACACCCCAGCAGTCCACCTCCCCCCCTCCACCACCGTCACTGCTGTCACCCTCATTGTTGAGGACAAACAGTGTGTACAGAGCAGCCGACAGACGCCGCAGCCTCGCAATGGCATTTAAACCTTTCTTCATAAAATGGGTTGCCAATGTTTCACAGTGAGGGAGCTCGTGTAGAAATCGAGACTTCCGGCTTCTTGAAATCTCCAGGCACAGCGGTGCCCTGTACACGGGGCGCGTGTTCTCCCCTTCGCTGAGGTCCCCGCCACTCTCTGTGGTGTCCCTTTGGCTCAGTTTCCCCACATACACCCCTGCTGGTGCAGAAGCACGCGAGTGTATGGGTCCCGATGGGAGCCAGGCCGCTACACCACACGGAGGAGGCACCAGGCCCCGCGAGCCCGGAGGCTGAGCCGCAACCGTGGAGGTCAGTCGGGACATTGAGGCTCTGGGACGTGCCTCCCCACGTGGACACACTTTTTGTCACCTGGGAGGTTGGAGGGGACTCTGAGCTGAGCTTTCAGGACCACATTCCATGACAGCCTCAGTGCCTGGCCCCCCACCCCGCTACAAGAGGGGGCTCCTCGGGGGAGGTAGGTCCTGCCTTGGGTGAGTGGCCCCGGTCGGGCAGCAGGAAAGGCCTGTGGTCCGCACTGCACCCTGGCGTCCACCACTGTGCCTGGCGCTGAGCACATGTCCAGGAAAGGGAGGCCTTTTCATGATTCTGAAAAACTGGAGAGAGGTTGCTGGCCCTGACAGACCCCAACTAGCCTTGCCTCACCGCTAACCCGGGGCCCACTCGGGCCTCAGTCTCTTCTTCTGCCCTCCCTTCCAGCTCTGCCATGCTGGATGGAGTGCCAGAAAGACCCTGGAGGCCTCCACGCTCGATCAGGCAGCTGCTCGGCGTCCCCACAGGGACCCGTGTGGTTGGAGGAGACCTGGGCAGACGGCCACGCTCCTCCAAGAAGAGGAAAAACTCGTGACTTAGGGACAGGCACCAGTTGAGTCAGCCAAGCCACAAGCTGTGGAAAAAGTGAGGTCTCCCTCTGGTTTTTCTGCTCCTTGGGTAAGAAGCCCTTTCGGAGGAAAAGCTGCCTCCCAGACGGTGTGAATCAGGGCTCAGGATTTGGAAAACAAAAAGAAAGTTGGGAAAAACAAATGAAGGAAAGGAAACAGGGCCACTCTGTTTATAAGGAGCAGCTCTTGAACTTGACTCTGGATTGGCTCGCTTCCCACGGTTCTCTGTGCTGCTTCTTTATCAGGAGTCTCCGGGCCACCGAAAGGGGGGACCCTCGGGAAGGCTTCTGGCCTGGCAGTTACGAAGACAGTTTTAAAGGAGGAAACCCAGCGGTGTTTGGATACCGTGATTTCAAAAGAAGATCTCCGGAGCGTTTGGGGTTTCGGAGTGCTGAAGTGCTGGGTTTGCCCGGGACCTCATCCAGTCTCTGCCGCCTGGCCCCGCCCCCGCCCCGCCCCGCCCCCGCCCCGCCTCCCTGTGTCAATATTTATTCCTGTCCTGGTGTGTGGCTGCCCGTGTTTGTCATTCCAAGTCTGTGTGTCCTCTGCATGTTTTGGCCCCCGTGGCGCCTGCTTCCTGTCCCGGGTTTCCCCTCGGGGCTCCGACCAGGCCAAAGGGGAAACGCGGAACAATGGAGGCAGAAGCCTTTGAAAACGTTCAGGCGGTGGAACCAGTCCTCAGGGCCCATCTGCTGTAACCCCCCTTGGCCTCTGCCGCCCTGTGCGTGGACATTCCTCTTCGAGGTACCATCCAAGAGCTTTGACGGCACACGGCCACCAAAATAAATGTGCACAGTCCTTGGTAGCTCACCCAAACGTCCACCTACAGCGTCACGGGTAAGACACAGAGGCGTATCCACACGACGGGATACCCCTCGGGGACAAGGCAGTGTCGCTGCACAAGGAACACGGTCTCATCCAGACGAGCACCAGGGACCGACCGCTCGGGTCTGAAACCGTGGCAGCGTGTCTCTCCGCGACACTGAGTCCCTGTGGTCGTGGTGGAAAACAGTCTCGGCCCAGAGCCCACACTGTTCCAATTCCCTGTTGAAGTCGGGACCACGCTGCCCCCAGGACCCGGGTGCCACGGGCTCCCTGTTGGGGTGGTGGGCAGCTGGGGCCCAGGGCCCCCTGGCGGCTGGAATCGCATTTTCTTCTTCTCCAAGCAGCAAAGACGTCCGCCTCCCCGTCCGCCACCCCTGCACCCTCACCTGCCTGCGGGCTTCACCACTGGGGTGAGGCAGCTCTGGGGCAGACAGACTGCCGTGCGGTCACCCTGGGAGCGGTCTTCGGACCCCACTCCAGCCCATCCGAGCTGCTTGGCAGGGCCCGATGCCCCCTGCACCTGGGAGTGGCTTTGTGAGGTGGCCGCCAGGCCCCAGCAAGTCTCACTGCTTAATTTGACATGAATTCCCAAATAATTTATCCTTTTGTTTATTATTATTATTATTTTTGTCTTCCCATGCAAGCTCCAGCCTCACCAAGGGCAAGGGAGAAAGGCCGGGAGATGGGGGAGGAAGCTGAGGTTTCTGGCGCAGCCTGCTGTGTGCGGCCACCCCGGGGAGCTTCTGGTGGGGGGGGGGCCCAGAGCATGGAGGCAGCGGGCAGGCACCTGGGCAGCTGCGCCCCTCAGCCCCTGACCTGGGTGATCGTGCGATCGCTCTGGGCTGCCAGGGACCCTCCAAAATGTCACCACCCTAGTTGGGGCCTTAACCTACCAGCCTAGGGCTGTGGGGGAGGCGCTTTGAGCCACACAGTCCCTTCCGCCCTGCAGAGGTGCCAAGTGCCCTAGAGGAACCCAGCTGGGGACGGGGCTGGGCACCCACAGTCCTGCCCTGCCCACTTCCCCCAGGATGACTCTGGCCACTTGCATTTCCCCCCGGGCTGGGCCGCCCCTCCTGCCTGCCTCCAGCCTCCGGCCTCAGCGAAGGTCCTGGGGGAGGCTGCCCTGGCTCCAGACCTTTCCCAAGGCGGCCCACCCCGTTTCCCTCCCGGCCCCACCCTGCGGCCTCGTGATTCCTGTGTCCACTAGACAGGGAGCTCACAGGGTGGGGACCAGAGGGTCTGTGGCAACCACGCCCTAGTGGCCGTATTGCTGGCCTCTTGTCCCTGGAGGTCCAGGGCAGAGAAAGCCAAGACTTTGAGGGGGAGGAGAAGCGAAGATGACGGATTTAGTGACACACCCATTTCTTAGGACTTTGGGTTTCTCTGCTTTAAATCCACGGTTCTGGGGCAGCAGGCACCGGCTGCTCAGCGCTGCTGCTACGAGCCCGGATTGCAGGGCTCAACCCCAGCGTTCGGGCACTGCAGGCCTCCCCCCTCCCAGAAATGGGCTCACACGCAGAACACAGATCCTGCGTTTCGAGTCCTGTGAGCTGTCGGCCAGCCCCCGGGTCCAGGAGCCTGTCCTCTGTGACGTCACCCCCTCTGGGGAGACAGACCTCTCTGACACACTCACGGCCTCTCCCACAGCAGCGCCGGTGCCCTGCTGGGTTGAGGAGCGGGTGCTGGCAGACTGTGCGCAGCCCTGCCCTGCAGCACGGTGGTGGGGCCGCACGTGGACGCAGGAGGCTGACGAGGGATGGTAGCTGAAGTGACAGAGAGGAAGTGACAGAGAGGGTGGATGAGAGCTGGAGTCGAGGGGATGGCGAGAAGGGCGGAAAGGGGAGCCGCCAGGACTGAGGGAAAGATAGGCTGGCCATGAACTTGAGAGAGGCTGCCCCCAGATGGGTCTCTGGCTGCAGCGAGCGGACACACAGAGACGGTTCCCAGGGGGAGTGGGTTTGTGGGACAATGGACAGCTCCGCGTGCGATGCTGTCCGGTGTCCAGGGGCGGCACCAGTGGGCAGCGGTTTTCGTCCCCTCCGCACACACTCAGAGTAGCCGGGAGGGTCAGTCGGTGGTTCTGGACCAGGGCGGGCGGTGGGGGGGATAGGGCAGCCAGGTGCAGGGGCGGGCGGCGGACGAGAGGCAGCTGCTGTCATTTCGAGAGCTTTGAGTGTACTGAGGCCCTGGAGGAGCCCACCCAGGGACGAGTGGGGCAGCGTTCAGGGCTTGCCCAACAGTTGAAAGTTGGGAAGACAGGAGCTCATGGAAGCCCCAGAGAAGGGGCGGCCGGGGAGGCGGGAGGGGGCCAGGCAGCATGGGGCAGGGAGGGAGCACTGCCCGTGCCCAGTGCCGAGGCCACACAAGACGAAGGGAGCTGAGGGCTGACCTGGGAAGGACCAGCGAATTCGAGCCAGCGCTGGTCAGCGGGGTGCGGGGCCCACAGCCAGCTTCCCATCGAGTCCCGTCCTCCCAGCCAGTCCCGGCCAGGCCCTGCCTGGTGGGCCCTTCCGTGTGGATCTGGTGAGCGACCCGGTGAGGACCTCCTCCCTCCTCCACCTTCCTCCTTACCGGCCTTCGCCTCACGGGGAGCTCAGTCTAAGGCGCCAGGTACGCGGGGCAGGGCTGCGGCACCGCCTGTGGGTACAGCCGGCCAGCCGCAGGCAGAGTGGCTGGACCCCGCCTCCCACACTCCGGCGTCCCTGCATCTGTCTCCTTAGCGATGTTTGCCCTTCACGGCTCAGGAAGAACGACCGGCAGTGTTACTGAGTCTCATTTTAATTTGTCTGCCCCTCTTGTTAATGACGTCTATTTAAGACATCCATTACAGGCCCATGAGGTTAATTAAATGGACAATTCCCATACAGTTCTATTAGAGCCCCCTTGATTAAATTAATATTATAGACATTTAACAGATGTCTTAATTAGGCATTATCGCTAAGAAATGCAAACTAAATTAGAACTAAAGCCGTTGTCCAGAAAAGGAGCTCTTTACGGCTAATTTATGGCATTTGGGGGACATTCTTGTTTACTCTTCAGAACCCGAGAGACAGGCCGTGTGACGGCCGCCACACACCCGCCCACGCGGCCCTGGGAGGCCACGGTCAGAAGCCGCCCTGCAGACTCCGAGCTGGAAGAGGCTTCAGACGCCATCTGGGGTCTGCAGTCCCCAACGTCAGGGACCAGGAGAGCCAGCTGGGGTCTCAGAGGAGTACCCTGCCCCCCTCTGGCCTGGCGGTGGTCACGTGCCCCCTGCTGGCTCCTCTGCAGGAAACCCTGGTCTAGTCTCATGGCTCCGCAGGTCAGAGGTGACACTGAGGCCCACAGACTTCAGGACAAGGTGAGTGTCCCCCAGAACCCCACATCTGGGCCCATGGATTAGAGCTTTCCAAGCAGCTCCTAAGAGCGCTCCCCGCCCACTATGGTGGGTTTGGGACTGGCAGCCATAGCCCCACGGCCCCTCCTCCCCCTGGGTCCTCACGGGCTCTGTGACCCGGCCCTGAGCCTCGGTGTGACCCCCGTGTCAAGTCCCATAGATGCTTGGATGCAGAGCCCCCTCCTCCAGGGAGCCTCCCCTGTCCACCCAAGGGAACATTTCCCCCAACCACACCGTCCTTGGCCCTAGAGGGAGGAGGAATTCAGCCATCTGCAGAAGTGAAGGGGAACCTGGCAGCCCCAGAGCACCTGGGACTAGAGGGAGCAGCCAGGCCTAAGTTCCAGTCTGAGCAAGTCACGGAGCCCATGGTGACGGGGCTCACGGCCCAGCAGCTGGGCTGGGGGAGCTGGCAGAGGGCCCAGGCGCCCTGTGTGGGGTGTGGGACAGTTGGGCCGTGTCTGAGAGTAGGGGCCAAGCCAGGGCACAGAAGGCCGGCCCCGCACAGGCTTGCGTGGCCCCCACCACCGGCACACAGCGGAACCACAGCTCAGACCCCGAGCCCAGGTCTACAGGTGCATTTTACTGTCACATACGCGGCCCAGCCACCACAGAACACCGAGACAGAGAAAGACATGAAACCCCACGCCCCCCACGCGAGCAGCACTGACTGGTGTTTTCTGCCGTCTCTCGTCTCCTCGGGAGCGATAAACACTCAGCCCCCCTGCTCTCCGACTTCGCTCAGCACAGGGTTTCTTCCTGGACATTTAGCCGTTTGGGGCCTGGCTCCCACTGGCGGGCGTGTCCCCAACAGGCCTGGCTGGCCGTTGTTCATTCGCGGAGAGCTGGGTGTCTGGAGTCTGCACTTCCCGTCCTTGGTGGCTGCCTCGGGCAGCCGTCACTCACAGGTCGATGGTTCCCTTCGCTTTGAACTTCTTCGCAGACCGCTCGCTGGACCGGAACTGGAACTTGCTCCCGTAGATGTAGGAGAGGAAGCCGTCAGTCTCCACGGAGAATACGCAGTCTCGTTTGGGGACGACTGAGTACAAGCAGGAGAGAAAGGGTGAGGAGGCGGCCGGGCAGCAGGTTCGCCCTCCTGCAGAAGTCCTTCCCCCAGTGCTGTCCAGAAATGGGCTGACAGAGGACGGGGGCCACCGCACCAGCCTGGCCTCCAGGGGGCGCTCTGCCCACCCTCCACATCTCAGCATCAACCTGACCCCCAAGGTCCAGACTCCCCCAACCAGCCTCCCAAGGAGGTGCCACAGTCAGGCCTTCCCAGGCCCTTTCAGAGGGGCCCACGGCTTTAGCTCAGTGGGAAACCTACCACCACTTTCTGGGGTTAAAAGAATCTGCAGGGAAACGGATGGAGCGGCAGGAAGAACCAGCTCGAGAATTAAAGGGCCAGGCCTCCCAGCCAGCTGCGGGCCCTGGGGGCCGTGCTCTGCTCATGCCCGCCCGCTAGAGCACCGCCCGGGCGGAGCGAGGGGCGAGCACCCTCCTGGAGCCCGAAGGGCCGGTGCCCAGAGCGCGTGCTCGGACCTGCAGGGCAGCCGCCAGCTGGGCGTCCTCCCGGTCCGTCCGTGCTCTGCGCTGCATTCCTCCGGGAGCTGCTGGCACAGGGCTGGCAGACACGGTCACTCACCTTTCAGGCGGTCCTCTTTGGTGACGATTTTGAAGACGTGCTTCGTTTCCTGGAGAAGGATGCCCGTGATGCCCACGTAGGAGGGGCATTTGGATTTGGTGACTGCAGAGGGAAGGGCAGCTCCACTCAGGCCCCTGCCACGCCCAGCCCAGGCTCTGCGCCCCCATGGTGGCCTGACAGGCGTCTGGGGTTTGGGCAGGGTTTGGGAACCAAGAGGTCACACGTGTGTCCTGCACCAAGGCCCACGGGGAAGTGTGGACAGGGCTGTGTGGATGGGGCTGTGTCCCATCCAGGATCTGAATGAACACTGTCCTTCGTGACCTCCCCTGATGGCCCAGCTTGGGCGAGAATGGGCTCCTGCCACAGGCTGCCTGGCGGTGGCCCAGGTGAGCTGCCACCACCGGCAGCAGCCCCTCACCTGACCCACGGCCCAGCTCTGCCCCAGGCCGGTGTGGGCACAGCGGGGAGTGAGGCAGTCCTGGTGCTGCTTTCACACGGCGGTGTCCTCCCGGCAGGGGGGTGGGACACGTCTACCCCGCCAAGCAACTGCGCTGCCCGACCGTGGAAGTGGCATGGGGAAAATGAGGTCAGGGTGACCGGGGCCCCTCTGGCGGTGGCAGACCCTCAGGGGAGGGACCTGAGTGGGGACCTGGATGGGAAGGCGCTGGCCTGCGAACAGACTTGCTGGGCAGGGGACGCAGCCCACGCCTGGTGAGCGGGACGCCGTGGTTAGACCCGGCCAAGGACCTGGGAGGGCCCCCGCCCCCAAGCACAGCACAGCGGGGTGCCACCGGCAGGCCGGCAACTGCCATGTGGTCCGCCTGGCAGCTCAGACTCCGGGGCACCTGCGGGAGGGCTGGGGGCGGGGCGGGCAGAGAGGATGTGGGGACACTCCCAAGCTTTCGGCCTGAACAGCCAGCATGGATGTCCGCTCAGACCTGACACTGAAAGCCACGGGCCCGGAGGACAGGGCTCTCTGCTCGGGTTGCCAGGCCGTGGGCGTGCCAGCAGCCACAGCGCCCTCCACGGGGGCCAGCGGGGCTGCACGAGTGAGCATGAGTGGCCAGACTGGCCAGGACGCTGCGTTGTCTCCGCCCTGGCACTGATCTGGGGATCTGTGAGGGGAGGAACATTCTAACTGCGGGACACCGCTGCGCTGCCCAAGAGACGGCCGGGCATCGATGGCCACGTGCTCCTGGGCCAGTTACCTGAAACAATGGCGCCATGAAGGTCCGCCTTTAACAGCTTGGCCTGGATCATCTGCGGCTGCCTGCAAGGCAAACAGAGCACCCGTTGCCGATGCAGCTCGTGGACCTGCCAAGGGGGCGGCCAGCGGCGCTGGGAGCTGGCTGCTCGGGCCGCGCCGACAGTGACCACAAGGCAGGGCTCCCGCCCCGAAGGGCAGCGCTGCAGAAATGCAACTCACGTGTCTGGCTTGAGGCCATTGCACACGTCCCGGATGTACTGTTTCCAGAGTTCGTGCAGAGGGAGAAAGAGGCTGTATCTGTGGCAGAGAGAGAAAAAGGCAGCAAGTCAGGTGGGAGCTGGGGGTTACAATGTCCAAAGTGCAGAGCCTGGCTGCACGCCCAGGACAACCCGGGGTCACTGGGAACTGGGTAACCTGCCTCAAGTCAGGCGCTTCTGCCTCTCAAACCTGTTCCCTCACTGTGGAGCCTTCTTGAGTCTGTGGTTCTGCTAACCAGAGGAGGAAGACACGCCTTCCTTTGGCCCTCATCCTCCCTGCCAGCCGGATGCAGCTATAACAGCTGGAGCTCAGGCAGCCATCTGAGACTATGAGGCACATCCAAAGATGCTGGTGCAGCAAGGCCACACCGAGGGCCTCACTGCCTGTGGAGCCGCCTGCCACACCAGGCCAGCACCATGCTCAGCTGGACGTCCCCTGAGAGAGAAACAAGTGTCCCGCTTGTTTGAGCCACGGCTCCTCTGAGGCCGCAGGCAGCTGACCTGGGCAGGCACCATCAAACGGCAAAGCTGGCTGTTGTGCAGGCCCCGTGGGAGGGACAGGTCTGCCTGACAGTGACTGAGCAAGTGGTGGGACCAAGGGGAGGGAACGGACGAGAGGACCCTAAGGCTTTCCTCTGCAGCCACCGTCACATGCCGCAGAGCCTCGTGGGGAAGCCACATGCGTGGAACTGCGGAACTGCGGGGCAGAGATGAGAACCTCGAGCTCCAAGCTGAAGGGGGCCTTGCTGGCGGGGGCACCACCAGGCACACCTGGGCCGGCAGCAGCCCCTCCTGCACCCACAGCCCAGCCAACGCCCCGAGGCCTCAGGGACAAAGCGACAGGCTCTGTCTGGTGGATGTGGGAGGCTCTTTGGTGCGGATCGCGAGCACAAGTCTACACATGGCGCTAAGGGACGCGCACTGTGGCCGAGGAGGGTGGCGTGTCAGCAGGAGGAAGGGACAGGACCTCCCACAGAGAGCCGCCTGTCCCTTTCGCAAGCTTCCGAAACGTGTGGGCAGCACGCCTGTGACAATAAAACCCCAGTGGGTCACTCTGCCTAGCACTAATAAAAGCTACAGACAGACACACGGTAAGAAATCCCAGTTCCTCTTTTCCTAAAAGACCTGGAAGACAAACAGCCTGTTGCCACTGGCAACAGGACAGAAGCCAACCAGTCTCACCAGCCAAAGTCAGCCCTGGCTGGTGCAGCTCAGTCGGTTAGAGTGCAGGTTAACTGCAAGGTCACTGAAAGGTCACAGGTTCAGGTCCCGGTCAGGGCACAAGCCTAGGTTACAGATTCGATTTAGGTCAGGGCGTGTGAGAAGCACCCAACTGATGTTTATCTCCCCTCTTCCTCCCCTTCCCCTCTCTCTAAAATCAAAACCACTATGTCCTGGTTGAGGATTTAAAAAAAAAAAAAAATTCAAACCCAGTCAGGATTGGTAAAGAAAGGCTGCCCCCTGGTGGCAGCAGTGGGAGAGGCTCCCTTAGCATAGGTGGAGCAGGGGCTTCCCAAGTTCCCACCCAGACCTGGAGCACCAGGGGCCCGGGAAGGCAGGGAGGCCGGCTACCTCTGCTGCTCTGGTTTAATGTCAAAGAGCCGCAGCTCCCTCCTCTGCCGGGCAGAGAGGCCCCGGGATTTCTTCTTCGTCTCCTTCCGCTTCCGGCGAGAGAAGAACTCCAGCACCACGGCCTTGCGCTGCAGCTGGTCCTCGCGGGCGCGCTGGCTCATGCGGGGCGTGCTGCGCTTTAGGAAGGCCCGCACGAAGGCCTCGGCCCGCTGGGCCCCTGGGGGCTGTGTGGGGACAAGGCGGGTGGGGCTCACACAGCCTCATGCAGGCTGTGTGCCCCCACCCAGAGCTGTCCAGATGCGGAAGTCGCACTCCCATGCCAGCGCGTGGCTGTCACACAAGGCAGCCAGGCCAGACGCTGGCTGCCTACCCTGCTTCTCTGAGACCGTTCTGATGAAGAGGGAGGAAAACTGTCTCTGTACTTGGAAGAAAAGACGTCCCTGACCTTTGGCGGGGAAGGGAGGCTGGGAAATGAGTGACAATGACATTTAATCTGGAATGACAGAGGGAAGCAAGCTCAGAGTGGCCCTGAGCCTGGCCTCGGAGATGGTCTGAACACTCGGGAAAATGGCACGGGTGGGGCTCCAGTGCGGCTGGCCCCGGGGGTTTGGAGCTCCCCGCCGCGGTCCTCCTCACTTGAGTCTCCGTGTCTGCTGCCCCCTCGCTTGGGGAAGGAACTGTCAGACACTCTGCTGTGTGCCACGCTCCCCCCCTTCCCGCTCTCTCGGACACACAGCAGAGTGTCCTGTGGCCGTGACTGAGCACGGGCTCCCAGAGAGGGTGTCTGGGCAGAGTGACTGTCACAGCTGTGACTCTGCAAAGGGACCCAAACACCCCTGCCTGTCCAGCTGCAGTCGCCCCCATCTGCCCTCCCCCGGGGCCTCTGCCCCAGCCCAGGGGCACCATCTGCTCAGATCCTGCTCTTGGCCAAGCCACGTCCCAGATCCCTTTCGCTCGGAGCAGGCTGTGAGCACCCTGAGGGTGACGTGTCCGCGGTGAGGATGAGACACGCGGTGTTCTAGTCGCGCACAGTAGGGTGAGCCAAAAATCCACCATCATCACTAGCGTCACCGTAGATGCTCCGTAAGAGAACAACGACTGTGCCGTCTCAGCCCCCTAAGCGGCCCCTCCACGGAGAAGCCAAACGAAGGCCTATCAGTCTTTCGAAATCTTGATGTCAAGGCATCTTCCTCCTCACAGGTCAGCCACCAGTGCGGCTTCTGTCGCAGCCACATGCAGACACATCCCATATATCTCACGAAATGTGATTTGCCTGCCCTTTTGGGGGTGAAGGGGGCACAGGGACCAGGTCAAATTCTGAGTGTCCACCAGGGAAGGCTCCAGGTGGACGTAGCCTGGTGTTCCCTACACAGTGGGCGATGACACAGGTCAGGAAGTCCTGGCTCACCAAGCCTGACTTTGGCGTGTCAGGAGAGGAGACCTGCATACAGGGACAGGTCAGACCCCAATGAGCCTCACACACCCACTGGGACGGTGGGGAGGAAGACACCCGAAAGGACACTTAAGGCTTCACTAGAGTGAAGCCACCGAGCCATCTCTGTCATCACCCCCAGTGCTCCAGACCCCCTGCCTAGCACCTTACCTGAACATCAAGCTCTTTGGCTTCTTTCTGAGAGAGGGCGTGGTAGATTACACCTGGGGATTGAAAACAGACATGAGGTGACTCCTGTTGGGTATAAGCCCCCAGACTTTTTAAACTGTGGAAATAACCATGCTTATTCAGAGACAGGAGAAGGTGTGTGTGTGGGGGGGGTGGGTGCGAAGGGTAGTTTTGAAGCCTTCTTAGAAGCCTCTTATCCTTCTCTCCGGGCACATCCATCACAGGAATCCCAGAGGCTGGGCTTCAAAACAGTGTTTCTCAAACATCAACAAGTGTGGGAATCTCTGAGACTTATTACAATGCAGACTCTGGGGCCCCAAGCCCACATCCTGCAGGTCTAGGAAGTCTCAAAGGGAACCGCAGGGTGGCAGACCACACTTGGAGCTGCACTAGTTTAGAATACCACAGGTTAGGAGCACGAGGAGCTGCTCCACTTTCAGTGAAGTAACTCATTTAAAACTTATGTGACACAGAAGGTTGGGATTATTACATTTTGTGAACTGTAAGACGTTTAAAATTTTTTTCAGTTTAATATCTATGACAGTGGAAAGTATGATATAATTGATGTCACCCTAAACTAATAAACAGGTCTTTCTTCAAGCTCAAAAAATAATATATGTATTGACCAGCGCAGTTTCAACCTCTAAAAACTTCCACACTCCTGTTTCTCACTTAATTTGTCTGAAGAAGAGAACTGTGACACTGGGGACAGAGTATGGATGTGACCAAAATAAGAATAAGACAAGGGCCTGGTTTAAGGGCAGGAAGATGAGAAAATCCGGTGCACACTACAAGCTATCAATTTCACCCCAGCTCCCTGCACACACCTGATGAAGCAAACCGACGCGGTTACAAGTCTCATAAACGGGGTCTGGTTCTCCCTCAAATGTAAGACGGGGATTACAACCTGTTTGTAGAGAGTCACTTGCCCCGCCCGGAACCCCAGGAATGACTGCGTCACCTGTCACAGGTGCCCAGAATGGGAAAGCTTTTCTGTAACAACGCACATCTACCGGCTATTGAGCACTCATTACTTGCCATGGCCCTCCTCAAAAGCTACACATATTTTATCTCATTATACCTTCGGAACAATCCTTTAACGTAGTTACTATTTCTAGTATGCACGTGAGAAACTGAAAGCTCAGGTACGCTGAGATGCCTAACTTGATCACACAGGCAAGGACCGGCAAGGAGGGGAACTCAGAACCCCACGCAAAGCCCGGTGTCAGCGATGTCTAAGTGCCCTGCCTACAACTGCCCCCGGGGCTTGCTCCCCTCCAGGCGCCTCTGCCTCCACTCAACTCCAAAGCCTTGGGTGAGCGGTGTCACTGCCCAAGGAGCTTCCAGAGCGTCGCACCGGACTTGGGTCGTTCGCGGAGCGGCAGGCTGGGCGGCCGCTGACCACGCTCAACCAGGGAGGTCGCCAGCCTCCAGCTCTGGCATCCACCCCTGGCTCATACACGGGGCCAACCCAGCCGGTCCTCTGGACCTCAGTTTCCCCGATGTAAGGTGGGGCAATTCCCAAAGCAGCTCCGTTCACACTGCGCTGCGACCCTTCTCCCCCACCAGCACTCAGGCCCCCCAACCCCTCTTACGCTCCATTCTGGGACCACTTCCGGCGCGCTCTGATGACGTCTCACGGGCGCCGCCCACGCTTCAACTCTCTCCGGCTTCTTCAGCAGCCCTGGACCACCGCAGCCTCTGTCCCCACAGCCGGTGATGGAGAGGCTCCTCCTCGCCCCCGGGTTTGAGCTGCACGCGTCACACAGAGTGACACGCCCAGGCTTGCAGGAAGGCTCGCAGATCCTCGGAGCTCGTGGGCGGTGCCACCCGTGACGCCACCGAGCGCGCCGACTGGGGGGCGCATGCGCCTGGGAGCGGGCGCCGCCGCGGGAGAGACCTGGCCGCCTCTGTGCTTTTCCGCGCGATGGGCATTTTTCCGCCGCGTGTTTCGGAGGCTGGGGGTGGCTGGAAGCGGCAGGACTGCGGTCAGCGCACGTGGAGTGCGTGATTTGTTTCTTTTTTCATTGCTGTAAATGATAAACATTCAAACACGGACATAGGTGCTTTCCCGCTAATGATTTTGTGCAGGTTCCACGGGACGTCCAGGGTATTGGCAGTGACCGCTCCCCCAAACACGAGTTTATCCTAGAAATCTTCACGTATCCAGGAAAATGGGGGAATTCTACAGTGAACACCCGTATGCTCTTAGGTCCAACGATGAACGCTTTGCCCTGTTTGGGGGTTTTCTCCTCATTGCTGCTTGAAGACATTGCTGCTGTTCAGTTGCGTACTCAGGAGAAGTCTCGTAGACAAGCTCAGAAGGATGAAGCTTCAACTATTTAAAGAGTGCATTTCGGTGAAAATTAGGGCCCGTCTAGGAGACTTCCTGTCATTCCTTTAAGTCTAAGGGAAGGTCACGGCCCTGAAGGAATGCCAGCAAATGTGCCATGGGGACAGGGAAGGCTTTGTCTTTGGGGAAAGTTGTGACCCTCCAAGTTACCAAAGTCGGTACATTTCACCTGTACATATGTGCATATACACATATGCATGAGCGCACACATATGCACACCTGTGTGTACGCATAGGTCTGAATGCGTATATGTAGAAACTTTTCTTCCAGGTTTCTTTTAAATGACTAAACCCTGTGTGTTTGGGGAGGAGGCCTGTTCTGCTTTCCACCACAGGGCGGCCTTGTCTGCACCTAGAAAGTGTCACCAGCACCCGCCCATGAGGTGGCTTGGAGTGCTCTGTGAGACGACACCCGTGTTAAAATAGCCTTGGCCTTGAGCGCCACCTCTGTCTGTGTTCTCACCAAGCTGGAGCAGCCCCTGAGGCTCCAGATTATGAACTTCCTTGGCCCTGCTTTGCCCTTGAGCTGTAGGCTGGTCCAGACATGGTGTATCGGCAAGGAGAGCTGGGAGTGGTGCTGGTCGGGGGTGTAGGGACACAGTGGCCCCAGGAGTCATTCCTCAGGCTCAGCGATGCCGCTGCTGTTTTGACAGAGAGAAGAGACTGGGCTGTGAGGTGCCAGTGTTACAGGCGACGTTCCTGCCATGCACACCCTGTCCTGCCGGGTGATTGGGCGCCCTGGCCACAAGAATCAAAGGACTGAAGCTTCCAAGATGGCAGGCTGGCAGTCATGCCCCAGAGGCAGCGCCGGGCCCTGAATCGGTTGGAGACCGGCCACATGGCGTTCCGAACGGCAGGGGCTACACCACCTGACATGTGGCCAAATTCCAGTTTCTGAAACCCAGTTTTCTCCATCACTCAGCCCCCACCAGCCACTCATGGAGGCTTTCCCGACCCCTCGTGTCTGAGACACAACTGTAACAGACCCCAGCGTTCCCCAGCGTTTCACTCTGAGCTGAGCCTGCTGCGGGAAGCTTGGACTTGGTTTCATGACAGGGTGTCTGAACGAGCAGGAGGCTTGTTGGGGTCCTAAAAGGTTTCCTTGCCAGGGTGTTTGGGGTAGTTCCCGAGGACCTGGCAGGGGTGGCAGGGAAGTCGCCGCAGGCTGCGTGGGGAGTGTGTGCCCGCAGCCCACACGTCCCCTCCCCTCTTCTGACCCAAGCGCAGCTTTGGGGAAGCACCCACTGGCGCCAGGCCATGAGCCATGTTCTTGCATCTATGTGGGTCTGCTCAGGTCTACAACGTGGGGGGATGGGGAAGTGGGAGGGAGAGTGGAGCTGACATAGTGACACCGCCCTGGCACTGGGGCAGGGTGGGGACGCAGAGAGACCTGGCTTTGTGGTGTGGGACTCCCACAGCCTCGCTGGGGCTAGGAGACAGATATCTGAAGCCAGAGAAGCGCTTGGAACTACAAAAAAACCTGATTCAGTGAGGAGGTCAGGCCTCAGCCGAGCGGCCTGACAGGGAAAGGTGTCCCCCTTCGGGGAGGCAGAGATGCCTTTCAATCTCAGGCTCTCCTTTCATGTTCGACAGCCAGCTTAACAGTGTAAAAAGCAGCGTCTGTGAAGCACGGGAAGAGACAGGAACTGTGACCCAGCGGCAACAGAAAAGAGGTCGCCACCTGACCACTGGTGACCCAGGTGTTTGAGCAGGAAGACGGGGCCTTTAAAATACTGTTACAACCACGTCAGCTAGCTGAGAGGGAAAGACAGACAGCAACAGGCGGAAGGACGAGGCCTTTCAGCAGAGAAGCGGATGTGCTACCATCAGCATCGGCGCCTCTGTTCAGACTTGGCATTTTCACACCTCCTGAGGACTTGTCCCCAGACCACACACACCTTGTCATCACCTGGGAAACAAATGGGCGTCTCCTACAAGCCCGAGGCCTCTCTGAGCCCCTGTGTCTTGCTTATGAGATGAAAGGCGCCATGGGGACTTCTTCTGGCCGCCTCCCTGCAGTCCCCATGCCTGGGGCCCAGGGGCTGCTCCCCACAGCTGGGAGCCCTTGGAGGGGCTTTGGGTGGCTGATGAGCTGGGCCATGCAGGTTGCGGGTCAGAGAACAGCACCATGCCCAGGCTGGCTCCAGAATGTTTTCCACCTTCTCAGACCCACAAGTGCCCTCATTTGGGGGGCTCCCTCCCCACCCATCAGTGCAGTGACAGGACAGGCCCCTGTTTGTCCGGTGCTGGTGTGTGTGCAGAGCAGCCAGGGCCTGGGGTGGGCTGCAGCCCTGTCTGTGAGCTCGGCATGGCTCTTCTCTGTCTCTAGGGTCTTTGGACTCAGTGGGGACCCGCAGGAGCCACGAGGGGAGCTGGATGGAACATGCATCTCTAACACACGCCTGGGGCCCATGACCTCTGCCTTCTGAGCAGCCCCGGCTGGGAGGGTCGCCCGGATGCCTTCCCCACAGGAGCAGAGAGGAGGGCAGCAGCCCAGTGACACTGGGCCAGCGGGGGTGGGGACCGTGGTGGGAGAATGTGAGGGAGGAGGTGGCCGGGAGTGCCAACCATAGGGCACACTGGGAGCTTGACAAAGGTTGAGTTTGCTGTGCCACCTTTTTTCCCATAATGAGGTTCCTTGACGCCGAAGAGGACCTCCCTGGCTCCAGTATTAATTGGGACTTTCGGACTGTGGCAGGTTCCACTGGCATTTATCATTTATTGGCTTGCTCTAGTCCCCGTCCCCGGGGAGGGCTTGGCGCGGCAGACACGAAAGCCGCCAGCCGTCCACAGCAGGACACCGAGGCAGGCGGGAGGTGGCGCCCTAACACAAGAGCTGACCCTGCAGCCGGGGCTCTGGTGGGAGCCCTTCCCCGCCGGGGCTGTGAAATCCACCACTTCCCGGAATCGCAGCCCTTGACACTAAAGACCAGTCCCTCCAGGGGGTCAGGGTGGTTCTCTGTCAACAGTGTGCCTGGGTTTTGAGGAACACCTCCACCCCCCGCCCCGCCCCCCTTCCCGGAAGGAACAGTTACAGAGTTGAGGGTTTGAATAAGACAGAGGAAGAGAGAGGCTAAAAGGAGAGCGACTGTGAGAGTCTAGGGAAGAGGCGTGAGTGTCGGTGACATTCAGAAATTGACGGTGCGGCACCGAGGGGGAGGAGAGGGGGATTGGCTGGTGGCCTGTGGCCTGTGGCAGGCGGGGCGCCCCCCGGAAAGGTGAGGGGTGGATCCCACTGCTGGCGGTTTGTTTGCCTTTCAAGGCGCCTTTTCCCTTTTACTGTGAAATGATTTTCTGCCCGGTGACCTCGTTATATTGCCGGCCAAGTAAATAATTCAGCGCTGGGCAGCGATGTATTGACAGGAGCTCATGAATTCCGTGTGACGGGCGTCCTTTTCTGTGTTTGCAGAGGCAGGAACTGAGGAAGCGGGAGATGAAGTTACTTAGCGAGATTGCTACCAATTAAGCTTTATTTATTTTTTTGACGTTAGAGAGTATCTGGTGACATTTATTCACGACATCGGGGTCAGGAGCCACTTGATTGCTATTCTCCCTCCTCCTCATCAAGGGACAGCAGTGCTTGTTGGCGGAGAGGCCGCCGTGGCCAGGACCGGGGCGGCGAGTGCCCACTGTCGTTGCAGTGCTGCCTGTTGCCCTCCGCACCCACGGCACGTGGATGCGCAGGCTCATGGGGGCGAACATCTGAACCCCCTGGAAGCGCAGAGGGGCTGCCTTGTGCTGGGGCAGGAGAGGGGGCCCCCAAGCAGTGCCACTGGAGAGTCAGCACAACGGCCCCTGTGGTTTGGCCCCAACGTGCAGCCACGGGCCAGCTCCTGCCCGGGGGACCAGGGCTCCTGGGATTCCAACGTGGGGGAGTCATTCTTTTTTCAGGGGCTGCTTCCTCCAGTGTCATTTTCCAAAGCAAACACCCCTACTGCGGGTCACAGAGAAGCCCTGCGGGGCACCTGGCAGGCAGCCCTGACCCAGCAGTCCTGGGGTGGAGGCGGGAGCTGGAAGACATGGAAGGGGGAGATGGACTGACCACACACAGGCGGAGTTCATCCTCTCGTCTTCACAGGGAAAACCTGGACTTAGAGTTCTGCCTGACAAGGACAGAGTCCTGGGTGTACCGGGGCAGGAGGACGTTGTTTTTCCTTTTTCTTACTCCCTGAGCTCCTCTCAGCTGGGAGAACAATTTCCTACGCAGGGGCTGGCCGGGTTGGGGGGCCCCTGCTTCGCCCCCCTGGGGTAGTGCAAAATCCCGAGCAGGGGACCAGGCCTGAGAGACTCGGGAGCCCCTGGGAAGCACATAAATCCATTCCGGTGCTGGGAGGCCCTGCCTTTATTTATTTATTTCTTTAATTAGGTAATTAATCAGCAACATTGATCAGAAAAAATGATGCCTGGTTGGCCATGTCCTCGGAGGAAGATCAATGATGTTAATCTTCAAACATCCACCATGACTAAGAACCCTTAGTAAACCAGGGATAGAAAGATTTCCTCTGCTTGATGCAAAGTTTCTATTCTGCTGACATCAGACCTGCTGGTGAAAATGGAGGCGCTTTTGCCATAACAAGGCAGTTGCAATCTCTTCTGCGTGGGAGGCGGGAGGTAGTGAGGTGAGTCCGGGGCACCGACCCCGCAGGGCCGCCGGTCCCTGGGGTCTGAGGAGTTTGCTGTGGCCTCCTGTGCCCCCTCATTATCCTCAGCCTCAGTCGGATTTCCACTCTCTCCTGTTCAGGGGTCAAGCTCCCACTTCAGCGAAGGTGTCCAGCCTCACCCACGATTTCCTTCCCGGAAATGCCTGGTCCCCAGGGGGAGACGTCAGGCCTGTTCCTCTGTGTGCGCAGAGCCAGCAGGGGCAGCCACCCAGTGCACACCTACCTCCCCTGCCCTGAGCACCTGGCTGGGGCCGGCGGCTGACGGTGCTGGTCGGTGTGATGGGACGGCCCGGGAGAGGTCTGGCACAATGTCACCCCGACCCCGCACGTCGCCTCCACTCCACCTGGCGTCGCTGAGAGCCGTGTTCGTTGCACGCACAGACGCCCATATCCACCCGGACAGTAGCCCGCGGCGGTATCGACTGAACTACAAAGCGAGATGAGCCTTCTGGACAGGCCTGCCGTCCACCAGACGAAATCATTACAGCTACGGCTCGATTGGCGCTAATCAATAGAGATGAAATGTGAGACAACTTGATGTCTCCACCAGAGCAGCGGCCCCGCGCGCCAGCGCCACGCTGGGGGTCTCTGCGCTGGGGTGGTCCAAAGGCACCTCTTCCCTCTTCCCCCGGGGCGGGTACCGCAGGCCAAGGAGGAGCCGGTGGGCGGGGCCAGGTTCGGTGGCAAAGCTGAGCCCCGAGGGGCGGGGCCGGGGCGGGGCGGGGCGGGGTGGGCGCCGGGGCTGTGGCCTCATCGTGATGCAGTTCCAGTGCTGGCCGGCAGGGGAGGCTCTGCGCTCCGCGGAGCCGCGGGACTCGGGCGGGCCCAGAACGTACTTCCCGCGCTGACCGTCGCGGGTCGTCCGGCCCTCCCATCCGAGGGAAAGAAGGCCTGGGTCTTGCACGAGCTACCCAGTGCCTGGACGGGAAGTCACGCCTGCCCCCTCCGTGCACCGCTCACTGGCCAGCGCCCGTCACTTGGACGCAGGAGGCGCGGTCCTAACCCGGAGCCGGCCAGGCAGACGCGGTGGTGTCGCGGTGTCGGTGAGCGACCTCAGCGACACGCGGCTGGTTTAAAAACTCGCTAGGTTTGGGACAAATCCATGAGATCCGACCGTGGCTGCGACCCTGCCAGGGAGTGAAGAACCACAGCCCCCGAGGCGCGTCTGTGCATGGCCTGCCCTCAACACGCGCGTTTCGGAGGCTGGAAGCCATCCCCGGATGCAGCGAGGAAGAGTGTGGGAGGAGGCCCCGCGTCAGCCCCAGATTTCGCCTCCAACCCGCGGTGACTTTAGTAACAGCAAACACTCCCGGACGTGCTAACTCCCATCCGGCTAATGCGCTGCTTCACTGGCTTAAAAGGAGAAAGGCTGACTCAGTTGATACCACACCTCTTCCCAGCAAACTGCTCTCCCCCCTGGTTGGGGGGTCACTTGGTTCCCCAAGATCCCCTGTCCCTGGGGGAGGCTGGTCGAGCGCTCCTGTCGGCAGGGGAGCCTAGGCTGGGTGCCCCGGGGCTGTCCTCCGGTGGAGGGGGCAGCTGGGCCCACAGTACAGCACGCCCGAGGCTTAACGTCATACATGCTTGTAGAGAGCTTATTTCAAAGTCGTTTTTTATTCAACTGTTATTCAGCAATATACAATACCGTGTAGAAACAAGTGTCGGAACTTGTCTCCCATGTTTATTTAAAAATAAATATTGACAGTGAATTTTAATTAATGATACGATGTATCTTTTTTAATCAAAATGTCTCAAAAGAAATAATTTACTTTAATAAAAAAGGTAAGCCCCCAAAGAAAAAAGTAAATGAAAATAAATCCCTAAACACAGCAATCTACTGAAAATATTTTGCTTTGTCAGAAAGGTGGTGAGCCAGCGTTTTTCTCATCGCATCCTGGAGAGAGCGAGCGGCCTGGCAGTTCGTGCAAAATGAAGACCCGGAGGTGAAGTGGAGAAAAGAAAATACCGGGAAGCAGAGACCGGCTGACCCCAGGCGCCCGGCCTGGGCCAGCCCCCGGCTCCTGTGGACAGTGGATGTGTTACTTCAGATGCTCTACATCGGCATAACTTCCCCCCAATATGATTTATTTGTTTTCCACGTGGACTTTGTCATGCTTCTCTCTGTCTCTCTGTGTCCATCAGCAACACGGTCTTCCCCCCACCTGGGGGCTGGGCCGGCAGGTGGCCCCATGCAGGGGCGCAGGACCAGGACGTGGCGCCAGTCAGTGCCCTGCCAGCAAGCCGAGGAGCTTATGCAGAGCCAGCAGCAGCAGGGACAGGAGCGGGTCTGCGGTGTAGGTGGGGCCGGTGCCTGCAGGGGACCAGAAAATGGCAGGGTTACTGGGCGCCTGGTTCTCGGCCCGCTCGCAGACCAGCCCATGAAACATCCTGAGCCCTGGCCTCTGGATGGCTGCTGTTTCAGGGACCAGCTGGGTCAGACAGCCAGGTGTCCGGCCTCAGGTGGGCTGTGCTAGAGGGGGGACCAAGTCCCAGTCTTCGTTTTCGTTGAATAAGAAGACAGTGCACTCCCTCTCCCATCCCTGCCCCCAACACTATGCTTCGAAGTGCCCTCAGCGTTTAAGGCCCACTCCACCCTCCCACACCTCTTCCAGAAAGTCTCCATGATTGCACACAACTCCAGCCCTTCCAACTCCTACCTGAACTGCACAGCTGGGCACCCACATGGTTCTGTGCCAGTCCCGTGCTTGGGGTCACAGTGGGGAGCTCAAATCACTGGCTGGTGGTGGAGAGGGGGCTAGTGTCCTTGAGGACCATTCTGGTGGGAGGTCCCTGCCACCTGGTGCTCCAGTTTGGTCACTAACTCAGGCCCCTGGCCTGCCCCTGGCATGGTCACACATGCCTCCCTCCTGCTCCCCTGGGCTGCCACCCAGCTCTCCGCCCGTCTGTCGTCGGGGTCTCCATCTGTTGGAAGTAGAGGAAAGCTCGCCCAGGAACCCCAGGCCTCTCCCCGGAAGGCGGGGTGCTTCCTCCAGGGTCAGTGAGAGGAGGGAGTGCATAAGATGCTGGAACCTCAAACGCACCGCTGCCACGGATGGTCCCCTCCGCCCCTGCCAGGCATCCCGCCAGCGGTGTCCAGGACAGGGTTGCAGCGCCCCCTGTTGGGGGCTGAGCGTGGCAGGCCTGCTGGTGGCCGGGGAGCGGCAGCCCGGAGACGGTGTCCTCTCTCCCTACCCGCCCCTCACGCCCGGTCTGGGGTTGCTCAGAGGCTGCCTGTTGTTGCAGCAGCTGAACAAGTGAGATTCATTTCAGGGCTGAGAGGGGCAAGCCCCGCCCCAACACAGCTGGGCGCTGGCTCCGCCCACAGAAACGCGGGCAGGCGGGTCCTGGCTCCGGTGGCCTGGGAGGAGCCGGGCCCTGTGCCCGCAGCCGGCCCTGTCCTGGGGCCCCCACACACTCGTGCGGGGGCAGCCCCGTGGACAGAGCTGCTGCTCCAGCAGACTCGGCTGTCCTAACGCAAGGGCACGGACGAAGGGCTCCAGGACAGGTCTTGTGTCAAGCAGAGCAGGGCCACCTGCTGTCACCGCGCGTCTTTTGAATGAGGGCTGGTTGGCCCAGAAGTTAGCGAGCCGGGCGCAGTGCCCCGGCTGAGCGCCGTCGGTGCCCTGGGCAGCCCCTCTCTGCGGCCCCCGCCAGGGGAGGAGTGGCCCGCCCGGAGCAGCAACACTCGGGCCCCTTTTGGGGTGCACTTGGACCTCCACCTCGCGCAGGGGCGACTCTTACGCCTGCTCCGGCCCCTGCTGGCCCCGGCCTGGCTCTGTCCTGGGCCCCTCCGCGCATGCGTGGGGCAGGCGGCAGACCCTCGCGGAGGAGAAGGCCCCCGCGTGGCGCCCCCTGGGGCCAGGGCGCCGGAAGGCCCTTTCCGGGTTTCGGGGGTTTGTGGAGTCCAGCAGAGGGAGCGCTCCAGAGTCACTCTGGCCACAGTCTGGCGGACGTGGGTGTGGTCCCCAAGACACCGGCCAGAGCCAAGCGCAGTGTTAGGGGGCGGGCGGGAGGCTCTCCTGGAGGCAGACGCCTCCCTCCTCGTCACCCTTTCCCCATCCTCCCCATCCCTGCCTCTGGGGACGCGAAGCACGGAGCCCAGGGGCGGGGCAAAGGGACCAGAAGGCCGCGCGAGGACTCTGGTCTGCAGAACTGTCTGGCTTAGCGCACAGGGAGTCTTAAACACTTTAACTTACAATCAAACATGTAACACTCAGGAGAATTTTACCCAAAAGCAGAGATGCGGTGTCTACAGGGAGGGCCCAGGACCTCTCGCGGGGGCTGGCTTTCCCACTGAGCCACACTGCCGGCGGCCACTGCTCTCCTTGGAAGAGGTCCCCACGCGCTGCTCCCCCGCCCCCCACCCCCAACCTGGGTCCAGGGTGGCCGCTGGCCGGGCCCCAGCCCTTGGTGCAGCCGGGCCTCCCTCCGCCCAGCCTGCTGCCTTGTCCCCACCCCCGAGCCTCGCCCCAGGTGGCTGAGTTTGCCAGCCCTGGCCTGGGGTCCAGGAGGCCAGGCCTCCAACACCCCTTTGTCCCTACGTGGCTGTGTAACGGTGACACTCCCAAAAGCCACCCACGCCCACCACACCCTGGCCCTCTGCGCGCCCCAGACACCGCACCAGGTGGCCCAGCAGC